>KZ807025.1:215418-226105 GCA_000696205.2 Oncopeltus fasciatus
ATCTTCTTCGATCTGGCTTTGTCGATGCTCTTCATCCTCTGAACAACATCCTCCCCGTACAGGTTGGTAAGATGTTCACGTAGGCTTCCACAGTCATCAGATGTATGTAAAGTTTTTTCCGGGTTGGACCGTGTAAAGTTTTTGATGGTTGCCGAGCTTTCGCACATCCTGTGATGGCTTCTTCAGGGCTGAATAGAGAAGCCACTGGACTTGACAATGTCAGGTCCTCCGAGCATAAGACGATATATTCGTCGGCCTCGGAGGTTAGACTCTCGACACTAGTGCGGGGAATTTAATAACTTATCAGACTTGCCCCGGTAGCATAAATGGTAAACGCACGAGTCCTGGCTGAGACAGTTAGATTTTTTATTCTGTTCCCTTGCACTAAAAATTGTTAAAATTTACGTGGGATTATATACCACAATAAAAACATTTCTAAAACATAAAGAATAGTGCTCTTCTAAGAGAGAGAGAGAGAGAGAGAGAGAGAGAGAGAGAGAGAGACATTTACTAAGTGACGTCAAGAGATCTTTTGCAAGAAGCTCTTAAAGGAACACATGCAATATTCACAAAGCTTGACAGACTTCAGCGAGAAAACCTCGAGGAAGGGCAAGAATATACAATAATTCTCCGCTATTTCCTGATATTTTCACACTAAACAGTTTTAGCTCTCTCTGAAATAAAATCTAGTCTTAAAATGAAGGTTACATTTTCTCTAGAAGCTGGATTATGAAGGATAACTAACGGATATGTGATAGAAATTATGAAGAAGTATATAACGTCAATGAGAAATATTTATTCGTCAATACTGAAGTATTCAAAGAAAAAAATTGATTCCATCAATACTATATCTCACTCAATATATAACAAATAAATATGCACAATTCGGTAATTTCCGATTTCAACTCATTTATATTAATNAGATGGGCATAGTAATTTCTTTGTGCTTGGAAACTATGAAATTTATAAGAAAGAGAAAAATTGAGAGAGAATGGAAAAGAAGCATACTGAAAATGCATCTAGATTTAATAGCCTGCCCTCTTTCAGAAAGTCTGTAATGCAAGAACTACGAAGACTAAGTGAATTTCTCAAAATCACAGTTAAATATTATTTTTATTTAAGCTTTATATTTATTTCATGCTACTCCAATTCCCGATGACAATGAAACTATGAATATTTCATTTGCAATTAAAACAATAGACAAATTTCAGATTACAGAAAAACATCATAATTTGTCTGCCAAATTATATAGTTCATTACACTGATATTTAATATTCGTTTTAAGTTAAATACCAAGTGATATTATGATTCATTGAAATAATATATTTGACTTTTAATAAAGAGATAGTTTTAATAAAGAGACGGGTTTCAAGTTAATCTCTACTTCTAATACTGGGATATGATCTTTATATTTTCTCTAATCCTACTAATAAGATACCAAAAATCATAGTCACTCACTTTTATAAATTTATAATATATATTCTTATACATTTATTTGTGTGGGTACAATACAAATAAATAGCTGTAAGTACATATATTATTTACATTCATATATATAATAAATCTTTAAAAGTATGTGACTATGATTTTTGGTATCTTATTAGTAGGATTAGAGAAAATATAAAGATCATATCCCAGTATTAGAAGTAGAGATTAACTTGAAACCCGTCTCTTTATTAAAACTATCTCTTTATTAAAAGTCAAATATATTATTTCAATGAATCATAATATCACTTGGTATTTAACTTAAAACGAATATTAAATATCAGTGTAATGAACTATATAATTTGGCAGACAAATTATGATGTTTTTCTGTAATCTGAAATTTGTCTATTGTTTTAATTGCAAATGAAATATTCATAGTTTCATTGTCATCGGGAATTGGAGTAGCATGAAATAAATATAAAGCTTAAATAAAAATAATATTTAACTGTGATTTTGAGAAATTCACTTAGTCTTCGTAGTTCTTGCATTACAGACTTTCTGAAAGAGGGCAGGCTATTAAATCTAGATGCATTTTCAGTATGCTTCTTTTCCATTCTCTCTCAATTTTTCTCTTTCTTATAAATTTCATAGTTTCCAAGCACAAAGAAATTACTATGCCCATCTACATAATAACTATTCGCATCAACAATTCATTATACCTCAATATGACCTATTGCTAAGAAATTCTTCTTCTTGAAAATATCTTCCCGCTTCTAAAAATGTCTCCCTGGCGTTAATGACCAAAGGTTGACACGCCATTAAAACAAAACAAAAAAAGTTAGAGTATTGGTTATTATTTTATTATTTCAAGTAAGAATCGGTTGATTTTCAAATTAATTAATTGTTACTTTTAAATTGATACTAATGCTATATTTCAATATGATATTTTTAATGGTTTTAGTATTAAATGTTTCATTTCTATTATCAACAATGATTGTAAGTAAATTTTCTAAAACTAAAAATTTTACGCTGAGAAAATTTCTCTTAAAAATTTAAGTTATTTATAATGTATCCGACATTGTTTCAGGGAATATATATATTTAACTAAATAATCCATAAAATTTACATTTGCCTTTTTTATAAAGTACTTAACCTGATTTAAAAAGAAAAATAATATTCCATGTTAAATCCTCTAAGATTTCTGTTTTTAGAGAGCATAATTTATGACTTATTCAGATATTTCTCTCTGATAGAGTATATCATTTGCGTGCATTCTACACAAATTGTTAATTAACTTTGAGCATGCCACGCGTTAAAAATATGTAGTTAATAGCATTATGGAATAATGTAGATCCTGCAGTAAAAACATTACACCGATAAATGTTCAACTAAACCACCTGAAAATTAACACGAAGGCTTTTGATTCACCGAAAAATTTATCTTATTCTTCTCAAACTAACTTAGATTTAATGAGTATGGTGATTCACTTGCAACCTGAAACACAAAATTTCCTCACGAATTCCGAGCCCCAAATACATTTTAAAAATCACCACCCATAATTTAAACTGTTTCATAAGTAACAATAAAAATAACTCTTAATAAAATATCAGCAATCAAAAAAATGGTTAGTGGAAATAACCCCACCCAGATTGCGTGAGGACCAGACCTGTACGGGAAGGGGACAATTGAAAAATACAGATGTTTCCTTTGTCTCCTTCAAAGGGAAGCAGACTTACTTGGAAATCCGTATAGACCCCACTAGAATTGCCTCGCCAGTTCCTTTAAGTTATTAGCTGACAGTTATGTAATCAAATTTCGACTGTTAGCCTTGAAATTTGACACTACGAATTTCAAAGCAGACGTAATTTATCATATTTCACAACACTCGACTTGGTTACATCCAGCCCTTTGACAATAAATTATTCTAAATTATACTGTCGTAAAAGATTTCCAAATATACACAGAGGGAACAAATAATAGCGTATTTGTTAGATTAGCCAGTCTCATTTTCGAAAAATTAGTTCTCAAAGATGTATTGAAATTTAAATTAGTTGCAAATTGTACAAACGACCAGGCTGAACAATTCACCATCCTGAAATCACTAAAATACATATTGACACTGGGACTGACCAAAAAAAATGTTAATGTATTAACTGATAGTAAATCTACATTATACATGATTAAAAATAGACAAAACCACTATCCAATAATCTAAGAAACAAATATAATTGTACATAACTTACAGTCAATAGAAACTACCGAATTAGTTTTGCTTGGATAAGAGGGCATTCTGGTACACATGAGAATGAATTAGCTGACAGAGAAGAGAAGTCTGCATCCAGAGATCCTTGCCAGACTGTGTGTTACGAATACATTTCAAAACAAGACCTAAAACATCTATTAAACAAAGAGGCTCTTAAACAATGGCAATCAAGATGGGACAGTACACGCAAATCTAGACACTTATTCACATTTGTACCTGACAAACAGACGTACTGGGGCGCCAGGCTAGCTCAGGGGATCCGTACGGGTCTCGCATTCCTGACGCCGCGGGTTCAANTGCCTAAAACAATATATTAGTGTTTGAATATTTTAAAATTTTTGTTTCTATAATTAATTTTAATGCAAAAAATAAATGTTGTTATTATTGTGGGATGATTATGAATTGCCATTGTTTTTATCCAATTCCGATTGAGTGTACCTATTGAGGTTGAAAAGACAACAGATTTCTTTTTTTAATTTCAACAAATTTTTCTCTAATTCTACTAATAAGATACCAAAAATCATAGTCACACACTTTTATAAATTTATAATATATATTCTTATACATTTATTTGTGTGGGTACAATACAAATAAATAGCTGTAAGTACATATATTATTTACATTCATATATATAATAAATCTTTAAAAGTATGTGACTATGATTTTTGGTATCTTATTAGTAGGATTAGAGAAAATATAAAGATCATATCCCAGTATTAGAAGTAGAGATTAACTTGAAACCCGTCTCTTTATTAAAACTATCTCTTTATTAAAAGTCAAATATATTATTTCAATGAATCATAATATCACTTGGTATTTAACTTAAAACGAATATTAAATATCAGTGTAATGAACTATATAATTTGGCAGACAAATTATGATGTTTTTCTGTAATCTGAAATTTGTCTATTGTTTTAATTGCAAATGAAATATTCATAGTTTCATTGTCATCGGGAATTGGAGTAGCATGAAATAAATATAAAGCTTAAATAAAAATAATATTTAACTGTGATTTTGAGAAATTCACTTAGTCTTCGTAGTTCTTGCATTACAGACTTTCTGAAAGAGGGCAGGCTATTAAATCTAGATGCATTTTCAGTATGCTTCTTTTCCATTCTCTCTCAATTTTTCTCTTTCTTATAAATTTCATAGTTTCCAAGCACAAAGAAATTACTATGCCCATCTACATAATAACTATTCGCATCAACAATTCATTATACCTCAATATGACCTATTGCTAAGAAATTCTTCTTCTTGAAAATATCTTCCCGCTTCTAAAAATGTCTCCCTGGCGTTAATGACCAAAGGTTGACACGCCATTAAAACAAAACAAAAAAAGTTAGAGTATTGGTTATTATTTTATTATTTCAAGTAAGAATCGGTTGATTTTCAAATTAATTAATTGTTACTTTTAAATTGATACTAATGCTATATTTCAATATGATATTTTTAATGGTTTTAGTATTAAATGTTTCATTTCTATTATCAACAATGATTGTAAGTAAATTTTCTAAAACTAAAAATTTTACGCTGAGAAAATTTCTCTTAAAAATTTAAGTTATTTATAATGTATCCGACATTGTTTCAGGGAATATATATATTTAACTAAATAATCCATAAAATTTACATTTGCCTTTTTTATAAAGTACTTAACCTGATTTAAAAAGAAAAATAATATTCCATGTTAAATCCTCTAAGATTTCTGTTTTTAGAGAGCATAATTTATGACTTATTCAGATATTTCTCTCTGATAGAGTATATCATTTGCGTGCATTCTACACAAATTGTTAATTAACTTTGAGCATGCCACGCGTTAAAAATATGTAGTTAATAGCATTATGGAATAATGTAGATCCTGCAGTAAAAACATTACACCGATAAATGTTCAACTAAACCACCTGAAAATTAACACGAAGGCTTTTGATTCACCGAAACATTTATCTTATTCTCCTCAAACTAACTTAGATTTAATGAGTATGGTGATTCACTTGCAACCTGAAACACAAAATTTCCTCACGAATTCCGAGCCCCAAATACATTTTAAAAATCACCACCCATATATTAAACTGTTTTATAAGTAACAATAAAAATAACTCTTAATAAAATATCAGCAATCAAAAAAATGGTTAGTGGAAATAACCCCACCCAGATTGCGTGAGGACCAGACCTGTACGGGAAGGGGACAATTGAAAAATACAGATGTTTCCTTTGTCTCCTTCAAAGGGAAGCAGACTTACTTGGAAATCCGTATAGACCCCACTAGAATTGCCTCGCCAGTTCCTTTAAGTTATTAGCTGACAGTTATGTAATCAAATTTCGACTGTTAGCCTTGAAATTTGACACTACGAATTTCAAAGCAGACGTAATTTATCATATTTCACAACACTCGACTTGGTTACATCCAGCCCTTTGACAATAAATTATTCTAAATTATACTGTCGTAAATGATTTCCAAATATACACAGAGGGAACAAATAATAGCGTATTTGTTGGATTAGCCAGTCTCATTTTCGAAAAATTAGTTTTCAAAGATGTATTGAAATTTAAATTAGTTGCATATTGTACAAACGACCAGGCTGAACAATTCACCATCCTGAAATCACTAAAATACATATTGACACTGGGACTGACCAAAAAAAATGTTAATGTATTAACTGATAGTAAATCTACATTATACATGATTAAAAATAGACAAAACCACTATCTAATAATCTAAGAAACAAATATAATTGTACATAAGTTGCAGTCAATAGAAACTACCGAATTAGTTTTGCTTGGATAAGAGGGCATTCTGGTACACATGAGAATGAATTAGCTGACAGAGAAGCGAAGTCTGCATCCAGAGATCCTTGCCTGACTGTGTGTTACGAATACATTTCAAAACAAGACCTAAAACATCTATTAAACAAAGAGGCTCTTAAACAATGGCAATCAAGATGGGACAGTACACGCAAATCTAGACACTTATTCACATTTGTACCTGACAAACAGACGTACTCTAAGAAGACAACTCTACTTAATGAAAAAAAAATCTTTCGTTGGGTTTATAATGCCAAAATATGTAATTACTTACTAAACAATTAATGCGAGGGAATTGAATAAAAAATCTATCTGTCCCAGTCAGGACTCGAACCTGGATATCCTGCTTTCCGAGCAGGTATGCTTACATTGCTAGATAACTTATTAAATTCCCAACACACTAGCGAGAGTCTAACCTACGAGAAAGACGAATACATCGTCTTATGCTCGAAGGAGCTGACATTGTCTAGCTATTTATAGACTCTCGTTATTTACTTTTTATTTTCACTTATAAATATTAATTTAGTTGTGGTGTGTCATATCACGTAAACTTTAAACAATTAATGCTAGGGAATAGAATAAAAAATCTATCTGCCTCAGCCAAGACTCGAACCTGGATCTCCTGCTTTTTGGGCCGGTATTCTTACATTGCACCATTGGGTCATGCTAGATAACATATTTATTTCCCAACACACTAGCGAAAATCTAACCTACGAGCATACCGGTCCGGAAAGCAGGAGATCCAGGTTCGAATCCTGGGTGGGACAGATAGATTTTTTATTCTATTTCCTAGCATTAATTGTTTAAAATTTACGTGGAATGGATACAACTAAATTAATATTTATTTGTAATTACTTACTATATATAATTATCATATTCATTTATTTTCTCTTTCGTATTATTTTCTTCTATAAATGTTTAGTTCATTTTTCAATATTTTTCATTGTGTTAAATAAATTATTTTTTGTCATTTATTATTCATTTGTTTTTTGTTAATTTATTTATTTATATAATCCTTATTCTTTAACTTTTAAAAATAATGTATTTTTTGTGGTTTTTAATTCCACATTAATTTTATACAATTAATGCAGGGGAATAAAATGTTTAAAAATGGTTAGCATGCCAGCCCGGCAAGCAGGAGATCCCTCTTCGAGCCCCGGCTGAGACAGTAAGATATTTTACTCTATTCCCTTGCATTTATTGTATAAAACTATTGTGGGATTAAATACCACAACAAGTAAAATATTCAGAGAACAAAATAAAAGAAAAAAAAACGAGAGTCTAACAAATAGCTGACAATTTTAATTTTGTGGTATTTAATCCCACATTTCCTAGAAGAAACGGTAAATGTTAGCTCCTTTCAGCGTAAGGCGATGTATTCGTCTTTCTCGGGGGGTTTAGAGTCCCAGTAGAGTGCGGGAATTTAATGAATTATCTGGCTAGCCTCGGTGGTGCAAATGGTTAGCATGCCAGTCTGGCGAGCAGGAGATCCGGGTTCGAGTCCCGATTGAGACAGTAAGATTTTTTTTATTCTATTCCCTTCCATTTAACTTATTATTTAATTTTATTAATCAACTAACTATTTAATGTAATTAATTGTTTTATTGATACAAGTACATTTTATACTTCATTGTATTGTATTTACTGAATAAGAAGGTATAAAGGGGAAAAATATATATNCATCTATTAAACAAAGAGGCTCTTAAACAATGGCAATCAAGATGGGACAGTACACGCAAATCTAGACACTTATTCACATTTGTACCTGACAAACAGACGTACTCTAAGAAGACAACTCTACTTAATGAAAAAAAAATCTTTCGTTGGGTTTATAATGCCAAAATATGTAATTACTTACTAAACAATTAATGCGAGGGAATTGAATAAAAAATCTATCTGTCCCAGTCAGGACTCGAACCTGGATATCCTGCTTTCCGAGCAGGTATGCTTACATTGCTAGATAACTTATTAAATTCCCAACACACTAGCGAGAGTCTAACCTACGAGAAAGACGAATACATCGTCTTATGCTCGAAGGAGCTGACATTGTCTAGCTATTTATCGACTCTCGTTATTTACTTTTTATTTTCACTTATAAATATTAATTTAGTTGTAGTGTGTCATATCACGTAAACTTTAAACAATTAATGCTAGGGAATAGAATAAAAAATCTATCTGCCTCAGCCAAGACTCGAACCTGGATCTCCTGCTTTTTGGGCCGGTATTCTTACATTGCACCATTGGGTCATGCTAGATAACATATTTATTTCCCAACACACTAGCGAAAATCTAACCTACGAGCATACCGGTCCGGAAAGCAGGAGATCCAGGTTCGAATCCTGGGTGGGACAGATAGATTTTTTATTCTATTTCCTAGCATTAATTGTTTAAAATTTACGTGGAATGGATACAACTAAATTAATATTTATTTGTAATTACTTACTATATATAATTATCATATTCATTTATTATCTCTTTCGTATTATTTTCTTCTATAAATGTTTAGTTCATTTTTCAATATTTTTCATTGTGTTAAATAAATTATTTTTNGTAGGATTGGAGAATTTTTTTTTTTTTAATATCAGAATATTTGTCATGGACATAATTAAACATTCTAAGCATCTTGATTCCTCCAGAATTGGCTAAAATTAAAGAGACCACTCGTTAAGAGACATGTTGTGCGAATATTGATTAAATCTGAAAGGAAACTGTGGCTTGGGATGGTCAAGGAGAATCCTACGTCATCACGTGGGTAATCATCCAAAGGCAGCAAAAAGACGAAATGCAATAGAACAATTAACTTTGACATGAAATTCTATTCAAAGTCATTACTCTCCATGACTCCTGATATATTCTAGATACATTCTACGATAAAAATGACATTTCATTTCATGCATTCCTAAGCCATAATGCATTTTCTAAAATTCCACTATGCAGGAGCTGTATAAACTAAGCTGACTCAAGCGTTCATACTAACTAAAAAGGATAATGAAAGTAAATGATGGTTCTGTGGTGTTTTGTTTGATTTCCCAAATAAATATAAATGTAAGTGTGAGTGTAAATACAAATATATAACACATCATGTTCTTAGCATTTCATAAAGAATTGGTGAGGAATTAAAAAAATATTTGTAAAGCTCTTCTCCCGTGTTAACGTGAATACCATCAATATGATCAATATATGGAATATCCATGCCCACATTTTGGGGGAATAAACTAAGTTGGATAGATGATTAAATTTTATAGTGGAAACAAATTGATTTTTTCTAACAAAAACAGTTCATGATGCCGAAAACAATGACATCGCTTTTTGCTCCACAAAATGATAAAGAGGCTAAAAAAGAGTTGTAATTTTACAAATATTATTTTTGTTGAGGTATTTAATCCCACATTATTTTTAACCCACCGAGTGGTGCAATCGGTTAGATCCAGGTGCGAGTCCTGGCTGAGACAGATAGATTTTTTAGATTAGATTTAGATTTGACTAGACAATTAGATTTGTTATTCTGTTCTCTTGCATTTATTGTTGTAACTCTACGTTTATTGAAAACATCCAGCCATAGCTGACCAGCTTAAGAGCTGTTAGGCAAAAAGTTACCATCATAGGTGCCTTCAAACCTTCTAAAACTCCCATAGAAGAATCATGGTAGTTCACAGATAAAATCATCTCATGATCCAAAACCAGGGATTAGAAGTTTTTTTGTTGTTTTTTTTTTACTGGTGCACAACGAAAATCTTGAATACAAATATTTGTAACAAAAATATATCCGGTAATAAAAATTTAAGTTTATAAATATGAGAGGATGCTAATTGGTTAAAATGGATGACATTCCTGCATGGACTGCATAGAACTATCCTATTACACTGAACAACAAAGTTTTTGTTTCGGGGTTGAAATTGGCTGATTTTAATGTATTTCCACGTGTTAAAACCGAAAATGACCATAAAAATTATATATTAGCTCTAGTTTTCAAGATATAGTATCATTCTATTATATATATATTGAGTTTTCAACAAATGAAATATTTCATCACCAACAGTTGGTACACATGTTTGTTTACATAACACCCCTCTCATCAGCTGTTCATAAGTAGTAAACATAACCTTTGCGAGTTTGTCAATTGTACGCACGTGGTTGCTATTGAAATTATCGTGTGAAGTTGATTTTTAAATTAATTTAAGTGCTGATCTGAAATGCCTC
>KZ807025.1:257721-271541 GCA_000696205.2 Oncopeltus fasciatus
AAAATTACTCATTCACCAGTCCTCTATTGAGACCTATTATTTATCAACAATTAGAATAAAATTAAGAGGTGTGATGTATGAAAATAATCTTATCAAATGGGAGTAGAGGTTAACCTACAAATTACGGATCAATTGAAAATAGCATGTAGGTTATAGAGATAAAAATATTGAAATTATCAGAATAATATTAAGAATGATAAATATAAATGGTGTGAATTGTTATTTACCGGAAAAAAAAACACAAGTAGGAATTTACCAGTAACTTTCAAATCAATCGTTGAAATAATATTTGCAGTGAGTTTACTTTTATGAATAAAATAAAAAAACTTTTTTTAGGTGTATGGGTTATTTTCTGATTCTTGACTTGAAATTTTACAGAGCTTTAGCCACCGTAATTTACAGTTAACTGCAACGTAACTCGTTAAGTAGCTAAGTCCGTCACACAGGAGCTTCGTAATCTAAACAGATTTCTCATATTTCATTCAAGATTGGTACAAATAAGAGTAAATAACGAAATTTAAATTAGAAGGGGAGCACAAGTTAAAGTTTACAAGGTGGTAAAATTGTCTTAAAAGATATGAACACTAAGATTTTCCTTAGACTGGCCAGGGAGTGGGGGAGATATTAGTAAGAATCGTGAATTTATTCCTTAAAATACTTCATTCGTGAAAACGCTTTAGAACAAAAAATTTTCCTAGCTGAAAAATACAACGAAGATATTAGGATTCTAAACTTCAGTCTCCTTGTAAAACACCCTTTTTCCCTTATCCAATTAACTAAATTAAACAAAATTAGTTTTTCAGAAATTAGTTATCCATTCAGAAATGAAAAGCATAAATACAGAATTTAGTTGCTATAGAAATAAAATACTATAAAGTAACTGTAATAAGAGGGCCAGGCCAAGACAGCTAAAAATTAGATTTTCAAATATCTTTCTTAGTGTGCATTTGTTTTCAATGTGTTAAAATTCCTGGTAACAAACAAAAACTGAAATCGAAACGGAGAAGTAACAGCAAAAAATTATTAGATGATTTTAGTTGGGGTTCGGTCAAGGTAGATCCAATAAAAATACAAATTTTAAAGAAGTGTATTTTTTTAAAGATTATCTGCCAACGTTCCCAATCATGGAAATGTGAACTTTGGGACAGGACGTCCTCTCTCGTCTTCATGATAGCCCTGAAGATGGCTTACAATGTAAGCCGAAACGTTGGCAGATAATCTTTTAAAAAAAACACTTTTTTTTTTTTTAATTTGTATTTCTTTGGATCTACCTTGACCGAATCCCAACTAAAATCATCTAATAATGATATCTACGGTCAAAAAACTCTCCATTTTAACAGCAAGAAAGTCACTGAGAACAAGGTGCATGGAAGACAAAAAAGAATAGGAACACGAGCAATAGCAGGGACTTTTAAGAGTTCAAATTCAACAATGTGCAAGCTAGAAAAACAGAGGAATGAAAATGGGTTTCATCAATCCAAAACCACAAAGTCCTGATTACCAAGAGTAAGGATTTTCTAAAAATGGAAAACTTGGCAGTAATAGTTACACAAAAGAAAGATAAATATTTCTCAACTTTATGCGTGCGAAGTTGCAATTTATCAATTTCAGTCATATCAGTAGGATCGTAAATGTTTCATGATATGGAAAGTATGTTTTTAAATTTCAGGGACGTAGAATAAAAGATCCGGATACCAGTCAATAGAAGATCTGGGAAGCTTGCACCCAAGCTCATTGACATTGCTGTCAATATGTCATTGACTCTATGTATGGCAGTGGAAACTTGAAGAGCTCGCGGATATAGATGGAACATATACACAAGTGCATACCGAATAATGAGAGTAAAAATTTAACATCCAAATCATGGGACGAAAAGAGATGGACGGGAATAAAAAATATTCAATAAAAATATAAAATTAGGTGAGCTATCAAATTAACAATGATATTTTTCTCACAGAAAATCATCCTGATCACGTTGGTATTATGATGTGACTTTCGAAAAAAAGATTTCTCCCTATTGCTAAATTGGAAATACAAAAACATGAAATTTATATGTATGTTTTTATACATATACACATATGTTTGTTTGTGTGTGTGTGAGTGAGGCTTTGCGTCTGTAATTTTTAAAATAATGAGACTAAATTTGAAACTTAAGCTTCTGTTTGGTGAATGTTGGATGAACTCGTAATTAGCTAAAATTGTTCGAGTGGAGATAAAAAGGGGGAACAAAGTTTAAAATTGTAATATCTCCGTCATAAAAAAAAAAAAAGTATAAAAGAAATTGGAGTAAAATGTAATTTTATTGATATTTATAATCTACTACTTTTTTCGGGGATAAAAAACACACATTAAAAATATATTTAAGAATGGAATTTCGTGTATTGGTCGAGACCTCTAATTTTTTAAAGTAATAAAATCAAATTCGGTAATTGAGTTCCTGCGGAAAACATTTGGACGCTAATAATTGAAAACCTCAGAGGTGAGAGGGATTTTATTAAACGTTATGATTAGGTTTTCTTCTTTTTTTTAAATTGTTATTTATTTATTGCATTATGTAAAACAAGCTACATTTTTGTAATTTGCTAACTACATGGCTTTTGATTAGAATAACAAGGTGGATAAAACGGCCAGTACCGCAATTCCAGGGTAAAAAAATAAATAATAATAATAAAAGAAAATCACTCCTCTTGAGGAGAAAAGGACCATCGATCCCTCTTTGTTTTAGTCTCCGGGGTGGATTGTGAGGATTGGAGTCCGACGACAGGGATTGGACGAATGGATTGGGATGAAATTGGAGTTTACTATGGAAGAGCTTAAAGTGGGTGGAGATAAGGTCTTTGACAAAGGGAATGTTAAAGTCGTGATGAAGGGTAGAGTTGGACACATAATATGGAGCGTTAGCAATTATTCTGAGTATTTTGTACTGAAAGGATTGTATTCGTTGGATATTGGAAGGCTTAGCGGCACCGCGGTCGTATTATGGTCTTGTAGATGGTCAGTTTCTTTTCTAATGTGAGCTGTGAGCGCCTATTTACAAGTCTGCTTGAGAATCTTTGGCGTCTATTGTGATAAGCATTGCGGAAAAAAATATATAGAAAAAGAATTGGTGTAAAAATTTAGTATTATAACATTTATATTCCATAAAAAGTTAATAAAAAAAAATGCAAATTTAGAAAAATATTCTGATTGTTGCACGGGCTCTTTTATTTTTTATAATACAGAGACCAAATTCGGTGTTTAGGCTTTTCAAAGCAAACCTTTAAAATAATTCGCTACTAGTTGAAATTTGATGAGGAATAAGGAGGGTTTAGGGGGAAACTCAGAGTTATAATCGTGATATATTCGTTGTCACTAGTCTTACTTACATATTGTATTGGATGTAATATTATACATTTTTCTTAACGATTCAAAATATGCAATACATATAAATTTTGTACGGGCGATATTTTCAGCTTCTCCTAAGAAGGATCTTTGAAAAACATAAATTTTTTTCTAAAAGCCTCAGTTTCCAACATCTCGCGTACGTGGTACTCAAGTGAATAGCTTGATTTTTTAACGGGAAAATACTTAATAGTTGCTTTTTATTTGTGTTAATTAATCCCACTTAACTTTTAACAATTTTAAGTGAAAGGGAACAGAATAAAAAATCTAACTGTCCCAGCCAGGACATTTTCAGTACCCTCCGGAGAGACATTTATCTTGAAATGGGCTAAAAACCCACATTTTATTTATTTCTGAATAATATCTTGTACTTTCCTAGTATACTCGCTTTTTGGTATTACCTTAATTCCATCGCAGTGAAATTTGAATATTAAATAAATATATTTCAAGCCAAATTTATTCAATTATCATATTATTTAAGTAGTAACATTTGATGTTGTTCTTAATTTTGAAACTTTTATAGTAAAAAAAATTTTTTCTTAAATGTTAGAGGATGTGCTAATTTACTATTTTTTTTTTCTTTATAATGTGCCCTCTTTACATGATTAGGGTAAGGAATAATACAAAATTAGATGTTAAAGTTAATCAAGAAATTTATTGATGCTCTTCGCTTCTTGACCTAGCGGATTGGCAACAACTTTTCGACCCAGGGGTGAACCACCCCTAGCCAGAAATTTTATCTCAGCACTAGAATTTATTTCGGTGTGTGGGGAGAGAGGGATCCCCCAACCTTGGGAGACAAGCGTTCCCAGTTCACTGCCAGCCACGAGACAGGGAGCCCATATCAGCAGTTAACAGCGCTTATCACTAGCTGACAAGGCAAGTAAATATAATTTTGATTTTTTTTAATGTTTAACTAAGAAGATGGGAGTATTCACTCTCACATTTCATTTGGCTACCTGTACTATAAAAAAATTGTATTAAAAAATATTTTAAAGAATTTGTAATAATAAACGTGGAGGGAATTCGAAAAGGGTATGTCATATAAGGGGTAATTATATGTATTAAAATGAGTAGAGACAAATAATAATGTAGTGGGTGTATAAGTAAGTTAAAATATTTCTTTTTTTTTAACTTTTATGTATTTAATACATTCTGTTAAATAAAAACATTACATTCTGTTAAAAAAATTACATTCAATGACAATCTCATGAGGAGAGAAGGTGACCAATGACACCACTCTCAAATTTAAATACTATAAAACTTATTGCTTAAGCTGGCTTTCAATGACTCGGGATTTTTTTTTTTTTTTTGCATTAATACTTTCACTTGGTTATGTCAAGCATATTTGCTCTAAATAATAATAATAATTTATAAATTAGTCACTCAGGAGCTGTGTAAGATTACCCATATTTCAGATGACAGAAGAAAAAAACTAAGTTACTTATTTTATCTCATTATCCGAAAAGAACAGCGAAGGGACCATAGGCGACATAGTGGAGAGGTGAGAGGACGAGGCACACGACCCTCTCCCTTCGTTCTTAAATATCATATATTATGGTGCGTTTTAGGTTAATATGTTATGAAATTATGATTGAAAATATCATTTTATTCCTATTATGCTCTAACTAATTTTTTTTGTACTACTTATAATTATGAAAATATTATAATTTTGAATTTAGTTCTTTCTTTGAACTTCCCTACCCCTGAAAGATTTCAGACACTAATGAACTCATTCAATGGTTCGCAAAAATAAGCACAAACACTGGGATTAGTTCTAGATTTTAGGTTTCATAAAAATGATAGAAAGATAACATATATATATATATATATATAGAGAGAGAGAGAGAGAGAGAGAGAGAGATATCTTGAGAGTGACTAAGGAGTTTTCAAACCTAAACTGAAGTAAGGAAGAGTGGACTAAGATTATCTTACTTTTACAGAGTTGATGTAAATACAAGACTTATTTACACATTTTTAGTCTCAGTCCTAAGCACTTCCTTATCATATTTTAATAGATGATTCTCTAGATTTTTTTTTTTTTTCAAGAAAGAAATAGAACTTCATATTTTATCATATGATAGTGTTAGAAATATTGTAAAATTTAACCCATAACAATAACAGGTTCAAAAGGGCTGTAACTCTCTTCTTAATTCAAGAATAGAATATTACCAATCAATTCAATATAAATTGTTTGGTAATATGGTGTCGAAATGTGATGAGACTGCCCATAATGAATCATACATATGTATGAATTTATGTTTTCAGTGTTACATCTGTACAAAAACTTGAATAAATAGTTTTGCTATATAATTTTTGATGGGGTACATAGTAATACATAATAAAAATAAAATGAAGTGAGCAAAATTCTGTGGTAATTGCAATTTAAATGTTTAATGGTCTTGATAGCTGGTGCCCTCATGGAAAGTGCCTTAAAAGTGAAACTGACACACATTAGCATTTTTTTTTTAAAGATGTTCTGAATCCTCTTAGTGTATAGATTTGTTTACGTGTGTTCACTATTGCCTTGCAGATCAATAAATAACAGAACTATTTAAATCTTCTTAAAATTAAACGATTTAACCAATTAATTCAAAAGTAGGTCATGGAATTTTTAACAATGGCCTTTTTTTTATCTANAAAATTGTTAATATCACAGAAAGGTTATTAATGAAAAAGTTTGAGAAAATTTAAAGGAAAAATTTAAATATTAAAACATTCAAAATAGGGTAGCTATTAGTAGGTAGCCACTCCCATTTCACTATAAGTTGTTGCATGGGGAAAAAAAAAATTAAAAAAGATTTTTATTTTAATGTTAGGCGGTAAACTTTGTAACCTTGTTACAAAATTTAATGTTAATAATTAAATAACATTTTTAGTCGGAAGTACATAGTGTGACGATTAAAGGTTTCAGGTAATGCTAACTCTCTCAATTGTTTGTACCCTGCAATTGTGGTACATAAGTTTTTTCAATCGAATTGCATGTTGCAAGTAAATCTCCAATTTTAATTTTTTAATGCTCATGTTCTAAACATTTTTACAAAAAAAAAAACGATTGTTAAGTAAAAAATTCACGAATGTAACTACGATGTGTGAGCTCTTCTTCAATTCTACCTTCCCGGTCAGTCTAGAACAAACTTTAGTGGTCATACATTTACAATCATTGTTCTATCCAATTTGCTTTAATTTCTTCAGTAACCATTAATTATATCTATCTGGATGAAAGATTGAAAATTTGCTTAAATTACATAGCTCGTGTGGACATTTTTATCAGTGTCATTGTGCACCAAACTAAATCAATGCATGAATTAAAATGAAACGAATGTGTCGTATGTATGTGACTATGCCATCATATTTTATATTTTATCAGAAAGATATTTTGCAAATAGATTGATAAATTTTAATGAATACCACTTTTTGTGTCAAGATAATAAATCGGAGACATTTGTATTGCATGGGAAATATCCCAGGATCATGAATCCTTGGGACTGTATTCTTGACTTATTTAATTATAAGACGTTTAAATATATTTGATTAATTCAAAATATATTATACATGTGCAATATTATGTCTATTTATAAATGATTACAAGATATTAAGTAAACAGAATGTAATAAATAAACAATTAATGGGAGGGAATAGAATAAAAATCTATCTGTCCCAGCTAGGGATCGAACCTGAATCTCCTGCTTTTTATTTAAATTATTTCCTCGCATTAATTGTTTAAAATTTATGTGGGATAATGTACCAATGTAATAAATAAAGATTTATTTTAAATAATTTTATAAATTCTCTTATCTAGCAAAATAACAAGACAAGACAAAATCGCTGATGCTAACAGTTCAATAGTAGAGGCTTACTCAAACTTTATCATTGCATTTTCAAATAAATTCTAATAATATTTTACCTACAAATTAATGAGAAATGTGCATATTAGTAAAATGCATCTTATTCTCATTATGTTCAATACATTTTCCCCATAAAGTTGGTACAAACACGGATATGGGATGAAGTTAGTATTTTGTCAGTTTATTTAGAATAAATTTCGTTATGTTTTGTCTAATAATAGTGTGTCTATAAGTCGATGTTTATTCTAACTACAAGTGAAGTACAGAGTAGTTGTATAGTAAACATAGTTACATTCTTAAATACCTCCCATAACAATCATTTTTCTTATAAATATCATATACCATAAATGTTATCAAATTAAACTTTACACCTATCAAGACCAATAAACATTTTCGTAACACTAATAATAGCTAAGATAATTTTCATCTTTGTCTTCTTCTAAATATCTTCTCTCCCCTAATACAGTTATTGCGATAAATCAATTATTCAAACGTTTGCAATAGAAAGCTGAAGTAAAGATTTTGTTTCCCATGTTTTTAAAATAAGTGGGTCCCACACTCTTTAAGTTACATTCATAAATATTTCTCTATTATTTTTTTTCTTTTTTTTTTTTTTTTTCGGGGCATCAAAGTAGCTCATGAGATTAGTTCGGGTCTCGCAATCCTGACAACTTGGGTTCATATCTCGCCCAGGACAAGCTTTTATCAATAATTAAAAGCTTGCCATAAGCCATAGATATTTACAATGGGATGGCAACCGTAGATAGCCCCTCCCTTCATGATCCCAAGTGGTAGAAGGGAGGCTATAAAAAAAAATAAGCTTTTTTTTTTTATAACAGTAATATAGAATTTAAATATAAAATAAATGGGTTTAAAAAAAAAATTGCAATCCTTGTATTTTTACCGTTACGTCAATAATACATTACAATTTTAAGTTTTTATCTTCTCTAAACCCCCCTCTCCTTAAACGACTGATTTCAGATATTAACGGCCTGTAAAAAGAATCATAGATATAAGGAAATTCTCAAGAAAATATATTAATCAGATGAGGTACTCTTAAATTGATAAGACAATAAGGTGATGAGGATACGCTCTATCTATCTACGCAAGAAAGATAGCTGTCGTGAAGAGCAATGAATTACAACACGTGTACTCCCATTAATCATATTTACCGACATAATTGCAGGAAAATAAAGGATATTAATTGAAATATTAACAGATATCTTAAATATTGATATTAGTTGTCGTATTCAATCCCACGTTAATGGAAATGTAAAAAAATAAATATAAGAAGAAAAAAAACGAGAGTCTAATAAATAGCTGAAAATGTTAACTCCTTCGAGCATAAGTCGATGTATTCTTCTTTCTCGGGGTTTTAGACTCGGAGTAAAGTGCGAGAAGTAGAAGGAATTATCTGACTAGCCTCGGTAGTGCAATGGCTAGCATACTTGCCCGGTAAGCAGGAGATCCGGATTCGAGTCCCCGCTGAGGTAGTAAGATTTTTTCATTCTATTCCCTTACAAATATTATTTATTTTGTGGTCTTTAATCCCACGTAAATTTAGATAATTTTTAGTGCAAGGGAACTCTCGACACTAGTGCGGGGAATTTAATAACTTATCAGACTTGTCCCGGTAGCATAAGTGGTAAATGCACCGGCCCGGATAGCAGGGGATCCAGGTTCGAGTCCTGGCTGGGACAGTTAGATTTTTTATTCTGTTCCCTTGCACTAAAAATTATCTAAATTTACGTGGGATTAAAGACCACAAAATAAATAATATTTATAAAATTAAAATTAAAATTAAATTAAGAAGAGTCATTTAAACAGCTTGACAATGTCAGCTCCTCCGAGCATGAGCGATATATTCGTCGGCCTCGGAGGTTGGACTCTCGACACTAGTGCGGGGAATTTAATAACTTATCAGACTTGTCCCGGTAGCATAAGTGGTAAATGCACAGGCCCGGATAGCAGGGGATCCAGGTTCGAGTCCTGGCTGGGACAGTTAGATTTTTTATTCTATTCCCTTACATGTATTGTATTAACAGATATCTCTCAAGTAAAACCGTTTGTTTGGTTACAACTACAAGAAGGGGGGCGGGAATTATTTTCAGAATAAAAAAAATAAATTAATAATGCCCGTTCAAATATAAACATATAAATATGCATGTGCGTGTGTGTTTTGTTGTTTTGAGTTTTTTTTTTTTTTATCTTTCCTTTTCGTAGGAACTCTAAGAGATAGCCGTTTATTTATTGCATGGTAAATTTCCCACATGATATATTACAAATAATTAACAATGATTTAAGTTTAATATATTAGAATATTTGATCTGTTAATATCTATTTAATACATTTTTGAAAATATGGTAAATCATCTTCAAAAATCAGTTCCAGTTTGGAAGATATCCAGGTTATTTATTTCGTTTTTATTTCCTGGATTAGTTCACTTAGTGATATTTTCAAAGCGACGAAAATTGAAAAAGACCAGTTGATCCAAACTTTATATCGATGGTTAATCACAAAAGCAATTCGGATCTTGGAAGAATAACCTCTGCGGAATCTGCGGAAATAACCTCTGTACAAGCCATTAGTAGGCATTACTTGTGTCAAAGTAAAGTCTGCTTCCATCGAGGTTGTCTTTGTAGTACTCCAGGGGAATATCACCTTGTTTTGGAGCTTTTGAATTTAGCCAGTCTTTTGCCATGTTTCTAGCGACTTCCTCGTTTAAGGTTTTGATAATGTAGGACTTCTACAGATAAAAAGTATGATGTAGTGAGGCCGGGATCTACATCTGCTTGCTTAACAAGTGCATCGGCCTCCTCGTTGCCATACTCACCATAATGTCCTCACACCCACTTAAATGTGACCGGGGAACAAATACTTTGCAGGGTGCTCTCCTCGTTTTCTCAATGAGGTAGAACATGGGAAGCTTTAAACATAATGGAGGAATGTCTGTGATGACTACTTTTGCAACATATGAGATGGTCCCAAATCCTCTGATCCTCTAGAGGCCAATCAGATTCTAGATCCGCTTGAGTTTCTTCTGATTAGTCTTCTAAAAATTTACCGAAAGGCGAAAACTACCCCAAGGCATCTTATCTCTCTTGCTAGTATAATCATGATTCCATCCATGTATATATTTGTGTTCTCCAGTACTCACTTCTGGTTGAATAGAAAAAATAGAAAACGCACCAGCCAGGAAAGCAGGAAATCCAGGTTCGAGTACTGGCTGGGACAGTTATATTTTTTATTCTGTTCCCTTGCACTAAAAATTGTTAAAATTTACGTGGGATTAAATACGCCCAAAAAATAATATTTACATAATAAATACTTTATTCGTAGTTGATTAAATACGGGAAATATAGTTAATAGCTTCGGAATTAAATAGATATACTTCCCTGAACGCACTTTAGCCCCATCAGTTTTTAAAATAATGAAACAATGTTATTTATTTTATTTTAAGGTTCTTTTTGTAAATCGTTGGATTAATTCATTAATTGCTGAATCCGTCAATTGGGAAGGTGGGTTTAGGAGATGACCAAATTGAAAAATCGTCAATACATTCTTTTTTCAATAGATATAGGTGTAAAGTTTAGTTTTTGTTTTAGTTTATGTTTTATAATACTTTTTATTTAAATAAAAAACGCTTTTGAGGGAGAGATTTACGAATTTAACTGTATAAAAGTTCCCACACTTACCTGAACTTACCAGGGACAGCTTTAGAAATCTCATTTTATTATCTCCAGATTAACCAGCTCGTACGTGAGGGACTTTCTTTTTCTTAGCGAAATTGATTATTTAATCTTCGTAATTCTTAATAGAATTTATCAATCATACAATTAGGTACAAACATACAACTTAATCAGAAATTATGTTAATATTGCATAACTCATACGGCTCTTCCTCCGTAGTAACCTGTTTCGGTTATACTCCCCCCCCCCCCTAAACTCCACGCCTGCCCATAGGATTCCCTTTCTATCCCTACTTATTTAAACATACAGCCCTTAGGCCCTGCAAGTAGCGAATTTCCTCATATCTCTCCCTAATCTTCCCTACTTTCTAATAGACACCACCCATATCTACTTTCTCTAAGAGAATACCAAGAGTCTTTCTTATCTTTGGAAAATCACAGATCTCCTGGTCACCCGTTATTCCTTCTCCTTCAGCAGTACGAGTTATCTCCCTCTTTCAATTTCCTTCCTTCTCCGACCCGTCATCATCCAGTTTCTTGTCTTGATTTTGCACTCTTCTACTGCGCATGCGAGGTGATTAAGTAGCTGTCTTGACGGCAACAGGATTCTTTTAAAAGGTGTGTGAATAGTTTTCTCTTATTTGTTCACAATAATTTCAGAGGTTCCAATATTTCTTGTGGGAATGTTAAAATTACTCTTTTTTTTTTCTTCAAAAATGAACTTTCTTTAAAGATCTATGCCATTACCAAAATCAAACTATAATCTGTCCAAAATTTTAATAATATATATTCTTTTATTAGTTATCATCTGTTCAAACGTCTAAAATAAAGAGTTAACAAAAAATTCAGTAGAGATTTTAAGCTTTATTCCACACCTTAAGATGAATGTATTCACTGAACTCAGTGAAGGTGGAAGGAGATTTAAATTTTATAGAACATAAAATGCTTAAAATACAATTACCCAACGTTTGTGATGTAAAATGCTACCAAAAACGGTAATTAAGAGATTTATGTAGCGACCATGGCAGAACGCTATTCTTCGCCTCTGTCATTTAAGTACATTTTTGTCATTACTCCCATTAATACATATATATATATCAATTTTTTTTGTTATACATAATTATATTTTTTACTCTAAAATATGCCTTCTGCAGGACTCTTTCACGGAAAGCAAAATACACCCTTAGCTTTTATACTCGTACGAGAATGTTATCTCGTATTTCTTCCTTGGTCAGTGGCCACGAAGAATTCAAGGATCTTTCGTGCGTATGTTACACCGATGATATGTGATATTTGTTCACTGAGATCACTTCTAGTCCTCAAGTTTCTCGATCATTTCACCAAGAAAGTGTTTATTTAATTAATTCTAAATAAACTGTCCTTTTGAGTGGCGTTGTTGAGGTTTAAGAGCAAAACAAAGAAGGTGTTGAAGATGAGTGAATAAATTTGGCAACAATAGCTTAATCTAAAAAATAATTTCATCACGAAGGAACGGCGTGAACCCAGCGATTCCTCGTCATTTTTATTTTAAATATTTGTATTTGATATTTCCATGCATTTAAAATATGTATTTTTTTTATTAAACAAATCTTTGTTCATTTTTAGTGCTACAAACTATAAATTACGCCATTTATATCGAGAAAACATTTTCTACACGAACATGAAATTTAAGTTAGCTCCCACTCGACTTTGCTTAAAAACAAACATATCCTTTCGTTTTACATTTAAAAGCTGTATGTCAAATTTTATTTCGAAAAATATATGTAAACGACATGTTTACCCAAAAATGAATATTCTTTGTGTGGTTCTATTTCCTATTTTTGTTTATTCTATACATTTTTCTACTTTTTGGTTGTTTAGATTTATATACTTCGGGGCTCTGAGTCTTTCATTATTTTTTAGCAATGTACATATGTATAAAACAAATAATACAAAAAGAAAAAATGACAATGAGTAAAATTTCTAGGGGAGACTTCAAGCCTTTCATAAGTGAGAAGTCTATTTCTTTACTCCTCACTGAAGAAGGGCGAGAAGTCTCCCCGAAAATTCACTCTTCCACCAACCTGTTCTTATGTGTNAATAATGTTCGATATTTAATTATGCCCGAAATCATTAGAAAAGAAGTTTACCTTAAATCTATGTTGTTGTTTTTTTTATTTTACATAGACACCTTCCGTCTCGGAGCAGTCCCCCAGCGACGCCTCAAACCTAGACTATATCAGCATTTACTGCTTTAATAATTTTATTCTATTTTTGTTTTCTTGTGTAAATAGTATAGTATTTATTGTATACATACCATACCATCCATCTTGTGTAAAAAAAACAACTGTTTTGGGCCAAGAATAAAAATATATTTCTTCTTTATATAGAAAAGGAAAAATAGGCGTAACGGAAATCAGTTTGAGTTAATCAGTTTTACATAACCCTTTTTGGGAATTAGCATTTGATAAATACGGTTGAAAATTTGGCCATTATGCCTAAGAGTTGTATTAAACACGAAATTCAAAATTTGTGAATTTCTCCCCTAACACAAGGGTCATTCTACAGTTGGAATTTCCTTCAGTCTCTGTAAAAAGAAAGCTCCCACCCCATTCAACCTCCCCCCCCCCCCCCCCCTCACACTCTTGACTAAACCAAGGTTCGAAAAAACAAAAAATCATACATTCATTCATTATCTTTCTTTCATTTTCTCTCAATCCCCATATCACTTTTATCTCTCACATTGTCTCGTTCTATCCGACTTCTTTATCAGTAAAAAGCAATACTTAAAACAATATCTACTATGTCTGAGTAACCCACAAACAAACATACATTCTAAAAGTCCATCTCTATCGCTGAATCTCATACACTACTTTGACACACTAATAGGCGGGCATTTTAATTCCCTCTTTTATATATATATA
>KZ807025.1:276346-288218 GCA_000696205.2 Oncopeltus fasciatus
TATATATATATATATTTATGTATACTAAGAAGTGTGCCAAACCCTTTAGATACTTTCGGAAAATTTTTTTTTCATGAGACTTTAGTAGATTCAATCAAACTAAAAATGTTCAATTAAAAATTGTACATAAATATATTTGAAGACCCGAACAGATCCAATGAGCTACCATGGCACACCCTATTAAAATTTCGTTGTTTTATTTTTCAAACTGTTGGATGAGTTCTTTAATGACTTATTGGTCAAGGATGGGAGGAATGAAAATTGAAGAAAATAAAAATATAATATTTTTCCGAAAAAAATTGTAAACCATAATAGATGTAGAACGTAATTTATAATTATTTAATATTATTCAAATGAAGGTAGAAGCCCCTTTTTTTTTTTGCTGAACTAAGGAACCAAATTTGATATTTTGGATTTTAAGGGAAATAAAAGTTTAGTGTTGTAGTATTTTCGTTATTATTAGTATTACGAAAAAGTTGATTGAATAGAATAGCTGTAAAATATATTTTTCTGTTAATTGATTTTTTTTTAATATTAATGCATGTAACTAGGAATGTTGAGCGTTTCCAACAGTATTCTTTCCCTGGATCGAGGGGACATGAATATGTGTTCGTAACCAATGAATTTTTTATGGAAGACTAGGCAGATTTTTTTTTTCTTTTTTTTCATAAGGGCGTGTAAACGCTTGTGTAGTTATTAACGCCAGGGAGGTTTTTTAAAGAAGAAGATTTTATTTTTTTAGAGAAATTTAATGAATACTTGTGACTTTTAATTTATAAAACGGTTATTCTACAAAAATGATTCTTTATTTACCATTAAGGAATTATTTTACAAATATAATAATCTAAGTTTAGGTTTGAGAAATTTTCGCTGAACTAATTGTTAGCAAGGTATATCAGTTGTCTGTAATTATTTTCCAATGAGATCCAGCTAATAAATAGCTCGCCGAAGTGGCGGTTAGGGGTTGACATCCGAGTGGGAAGAGAGTTGGAGGACGACCCAGAGAATGAGAAGAGATAGCCGCCAGAGCTGGGTCTAAAGTGTAATAACTGATGCGGTCTTAAATAGTCAGGACGATTCACCCAGAGAAGAAGAGACTTGTGGTCTGTTGGTATGGTCATTGCCAAAGGATGGCTGAGAGATACAGGTCAGAGGGCAGCCTGGAAAGAGATAGGCCTCGAGGGAGTGGTGGTGTTGAGGAGGTAGCCAAAGATCTTGAGGATGAAGAATGGGCAAATAGGGATAAAACGAAGAACCCCGATTTACCATAGGTAATCCAATGAGCTTTAGTTCTGCCAATAAGTTATATGTCGCAGCAGGAATATTCTAGCCAGAGGAAACGACTTTCATCTACAGTCATCCAGCTGATAATATTCCTCACCAACAGATAATAGCGGCAATTATTCACGTCATGAGATACACGTCTCCACAATTCCAAGGAGGTTAGACATAATCCATATCTCTAATGAATACCAGGAAAGTGTGCCCACGTCAAACCTCAAATTATATTTTATATAACACTTTAACTACTCAAATAACTAACTATACACATTTAAAACATCATTTTATATATTTGTATATATACTTATAGAAAATGCNATACTATATTCGCACACATATACATAGAACTTTAACAGTCGCTCACATATGCACTTTTGAAGTAACAGTTTATCACGATAGCTATCTTGTGATAGACAAATAGATGACATGAGATTGCTAAATAGCAAAGAGGCAAGAGGAATGTATTTATTATTCAAATGAGATGTACGATAATTAGAAGGGGAGAATCAGAATACTCAATGACGTAACTCGAGCGCCAAGCTTTAGAGATCTCGTGCAGTACTAGTCTAATCACATAAACAAAGAGATTTGTGACGTCGAATAATCCCATGTGCTTTAATGAAAAGGAAAATACCATACATATTTCATCCAATCTCTGTTCTAATTTTATCACTTTATTATTTTTATTTTATTTTACAAGAGTCAAAGCTTGGGTTTATTCATTTATTCAGGAAATTAATCTAAAGTTTTTATTTTGATGTACTATATTATTTTATTGTATCGGTTATGGTATATTAATGTATTACTTTTTGAAGTGATAAATTAATAATACTTCATGTTTTTATTACTGTTGAATTTTAATTCTGTAATCANATATATATATATATTAGGCTTATATTCTAATAAATAATTAGCATGCAAAACTGGCATGTCAGTGGCCCTGGGTTTTGATCCCGGATTAGCAAGTTCTTTTTTAACTGTTGGTTTTTTTTTACTATAACCATATTTATTAATTAAATTTTGTTAAATATAAAACTTCGTAATTTGGATACATAGAAAAGGGAGGTAACCAAAAATGAGTTTTACATGAGAAGAGAATGAGGCCTGTGGCTCCAATCTTAGATTAAATAGAATATATGTTCTAAGAGAGAATCAGTACATATATACTGGGTAGTATGGGCGGAAGATCCTTTGAAGCTTTTCAAAATTATCATAATGAAATAAAATTCAAATCCTTGATTTTTCTATAGGAAATCTGCCAAGATATTGTCTAATTTTCATTAGATTATTTCCATGCAGAGACTTAAAGAGCACAGCATTTCTAATAAGTAATGTTAGCTTACATGCTGAAAAATTCTGGTAGCACAATATTCTCTCATAAGGCTAAGAGGAACGGCCAGAACAATTATCGAAAATGGTTCCTAATCTGATTAATCATTTCTTCATCTACAAAATATATTGATTTATCCCTTGCAATGGTTCCTATAGGATTCAGCTAAGGGCTTAAGAAAATCTATCCGATTACTTCAGAATCAAGATAACCTGTTATATATGCCAAGTGGGGGTAAAATTTAGTTAAAAGGATTTAATGAATTTGTTGATTAATGGTTTATTTACAAAACAAATATTTAAGGAATGACACTGCAAAATTCATCTACTAGCAGTAGAAATACCTGGAACCATAAATTTAAATTATATTATCTAGAAACGACAATTGGTTGTCTTTCTAAATAAAATTTGACATAACTTTTTAAGCGGAAAATGAAATTTTGAGTTCATTATTGAGCAAAATTGGACTAATAGAAGTGAGGGTTAACATGAATTAATAATCACATTATTGACGCTCAAGAACGCATTTTAAGAAGTTTCCACGTAAATCAAATTTTTATATTATCTTTAAAAAAAAGACCCGGAAATTGAGTACTGACTAAAATCTTGAAATGTTGAGTACTACTTTGAAATGTTGTGAACGTTGTTTATATTTTTTTTAGAATTATATGTTTTTGTAAAGGGGAAGCATTTTAAAATGAAAAGACATTTACTTTTGGGGGTATCTTTCTACAAAACAAAAATTTGAAATTTGATTCAAAAATTGTGTTGTTCTGCGGTTCTGCTTTCTCATATTTCCTGCGTATAAAAATAACAGACACTTTGCCGGGGATCGAACCACCGTGGAACAGTATCAATCATCAAGAACGCATCTCAATGAATTCGGCCATGGATCGCCCTTGCTCACAGTTAGACCCTAACTGCAGGATATCAACATAACAACCTCACATAATGGTTCAAGGCATATTTTGTAAGTGCAAATTAATATATTCTGCATTTATAGTTTGGCATGTATCTGGCAGAACTCTTTGGTTAAGAGATCATTTCACAGCGATTCTTCTATAATATTCAAGTTGTGATTCAAATGATTCACAAACCCAAAATGCTATTTTCAGAAATTTAGAGAAATAAGTCATAACCTTCCTTAGGTGGATGACTTCAAGATTGTATAATGCAGCTCCCGCGAACACTAAAGTTTTTGTTATATGTTCAAAAGGAGAGCTTTTTGACCGTAGATATCATTATTAGATGATTTTTGTTGGAGTTCGGTCAAGGTAGATCCAAAAAAATAGAAATTTTAAAAAAGTGAATTTTTATAATGATTATCTGCCAACGCTTCGGCTTACTGATCCTGACATTTCCATGATTGACAGTTTCCATGTCAGTCATAGAAATGTGAACTAAAAGAAAGGACGTCCTCTCTCGTCTTCATGATAGGCAGCCCTGAAGATGGCTTACAATGTAAGCCGAAACGTCGGCAGATAATTTTTAAAAAATATACTTTTTTTAAATTTGAATTTTTTTTTTTTTTTGGATCTACTTTGACCGAACCCAAACTAAAATCATCTAAGAATAATANATCTACGCAAGAAAGATAGCTGTCGTGAAGAGCAATGAATTACAACACGTGTACTCCCATTAATCATATTTACCGACATGCTTGCAGGAAAATAAAGGATATTAATTGAAATATTAACAGATATCTTAAATATTGATATTAGTTGTCGTATTTAATCCCACGTTAATGGAATTGTAAAAATAAATAAATATAAGAAGAAAAAAAACAAGAGTCTAATAAATAGCTGAAAATGTTAGCTCCTTCGAGCATAAGACAACGTATTCGTCTTACTCGGGGTTTTAGACTCGGAGTAAAGTGCAGAAAGTTGGAGAGATTATCAAATCTGTCTTAGTGGTGTTAGGATCAGCATACCTGCTCGGAAAGTACTCGGGTTCGATTCCCCGCTGAGGTAGTAAGATTTTTTTTTCTGGCTCCATTTGCATTTATAGTATATTATGATATAACTTTCGCTAAAAAAAATAAAAATAAACTAATAATTTGTCCTACCATCCTGAAGTGTTTAAACTATACTTAAATCGTATATTTATTAATTTCAATATTTTACAACTCATAGCAAGAAGATGAACCGCCAGCTTAACTAAGCTTACACTTCTCTACAATAAATATACATAAGAGATACATTGTAAATGTATGGGTAAAAAAACAAACTTATTTTTAAAAAACGCTGTAAAAATTATAAATATTTTGGATGTGAACTTCAGTAGCTGTAAGGTTATCAAATTATGTACAATTATTTAAAACAGCTTAATTGTTACGTAAACTACTTGCGGGATAACGTTACGTTCAACTTGAAATTGTGGTTCTCCTGTTTTTCGTAACTCTATTGGTTATCAGATTTCTCTTGAAAACTGCGATGCTCGCACTACATATAAGTACCATGTGTTTGCTATTTTATTTCATTCTTAAAATTTCAAATTACTTCTTATTAGTAAAATTTAAATAATTTCTAATCAAAAACTGCTCGACTTATTTTGATAAATTTAAACTTAGGTTACTCTAATGGCTATGAAATGCCTGATTTCTTGGTCCAAGTACAAAAGTGTGAGAAATTGAATGTTTTATTTATTTATTATAATTTATGGATACTATTCGGTTTTGTTTATAAAAAGTTAGGTGCCTTTCAATAGTGATTATGTCTGAAAGATCACATTTGAATATAATGTATTTATTCTATTTGTAAACAGAAATACTTTCCTTGGCGCAACAAATTTCAGTACATGAAAATGTGACAAGGGAATTTCATACATGCAAAACTAAAAATATGTATACTTTTCCATTATAAGAAGTTTTAGAAAAAACTATGCATAATAATAAGTAAGTGGAATACTCTTTATAAATACATAAAGAGTATTTTACTGCTAACTTTAAGGTAAATAGTGTTATCGAGGAATGCATATTTAAATTGGATATTATATGTGCTAAAAAATAAAAGTCGAGGAGGTTTGAGGTTTTTTTTTATTTTGTATTTCTTATCCTTTCTTTTTGATAAGAGATCTGAACCTTCACTAAGGAGAAGAAAATCATTTATGTTATGATCATCTCATAGAAATTTTTTCTATAAATATTCGAGTACTAGCTTTAGTTCTGCCAATAAGTTATATGTCATATGGTTATACGGACATTAGTTTCGAAAAAAATCCGATAGGGTGGATAGGGGGAGGGGGGGCTTTCTTCCTGCCAACTATAAATAAAATTGTTATCATTGGTGACACACACACACACAAAATCAAAGGTACGAGCTATATATAATGTCTGGAGGAAGTGGACTCTTTAATGGCGACACGAAAAGGACAACAGTTTGGGAATGTCAGTTTCTCCCGGTTATCCTGGCCTTCCACAACTCCTTTCGACAAAACAGGGAAAACAGTTTTCTTAAGAGCTGGATTGATTAATCACTGTTGGCTAAATTAATATGCAAAATAGGTATATCAAGTATAATGTATTGCTACACCTTGGCGCACCTAAGTCCATTTCCATGCAATTTAATTTTAAAAATATTTGTAATGGAAGATATCTACAATATGTGAGAATATTGAAAAAAAAAATCCGTCTCCCAGGGGTTGTGTAAAATTCCTCAGCATATCTGTTAATGAATGTTTGTAATTTAAATTTCCATGTCATATAAAATATGTATTTTATAAAGAAACAAATCTATGTTCAGTTTCGTTGCTCTAAACGGAGTATTAGGCCTACTGCAGAAAAAAACGTTTTTGCACTCACACCAAAGCTTTCAGGCAGTCTACCAATATTATTTATCTAATTTCGTTCAATAAATAAATCAGCCTTTCATTTTAAATTTTAGAGCGATATGCCAAAATGTTTTTTTTTCTTTTTTCAAAACAGCTGATTACGGCTTATAGGCCGTAAAACTGAAAATATTCGGTTGAAAAAACATTCAATTCAGGTTAACACTAAGTCATAATTGTTTATTCTGAAAGTTTATCTCCTAAAACTTCATTACAGATAAACAAATAAATATGTGTGTGATTGAAGAAGAATCTAGGTAGGTGCAATAAAGAATAATCATTTCAGATAAAGAAAATTGCCTTTCCAGGAACGAGGTTCCCACACGTGGCATGGCATAAGAGTGGAAATAACATTTGTTTGAAGTAATTCTGGCAGAGGAATACTTTCACAAATATGTTGATTGATTTACACAAGAATTACAGGTTGAGCTGAATAAGAGAAAATGACTAGCAAGGTCGTACAAGCCGAAAAGCATAATGAAGAAAAAACTAACTACCGAAGCCAACGAAGAAAGGCATGAAGCAAACTTCTACCTGCAATCCTAAATTTCATCCCTTGAATTATCTTTTCAAATTTGAAACGGAACAAAAAGTTGTGAAAGGACATTTAAATTTCATTCTCAAAACTGATAATGGCAAAGATAACCACAAATCGCCTCCCCATCTGCAATAGCCTATCTCAAATCATTATCAATGTATCCTACTATTTGCAAAACTATATATATATATTGCAAATATTAGGATGCATTGATATATATGTATACTAAGAAGCCTGCCAACCCCTTTAGATACATTCGGAAAAATTGTCTTTAATGAGACTTTAGTAGATTCAATCAAACTAAAAATGTTCAATTAAAAATTGTACATAAATATATTTGAAGCCCCGAACAGATCCTACCCTGGCGCACCCTATTAAAATTTCGTTGTTTTATTTTTCAAACTGTTGGATGAGTTCTTTAATGACTTATTGGTCAAGGATGGGAGGAATGAAAATTGAAGAAAAAAAAATATAATATTTTAAGTTTTTAAGTTTAGGTTTCAGAAATTTTCCCTGAACTAATTGTTGGCAAGGCATATCAGTTGTCTGTGATTATTTTCCAATGAGATTCAGCTAATTTTGTAATAAATAGCTCGTTGAAGTGGCGGTTAGGGGTTGACATCCGAGTGGGAAGAGAGTTCGAGGACGACCCAGAGACTGAGAAGAGACAGTCGCCAGAGCTGGGTCTAAAGTGTAATAACTGATGCGGTCTTAAATAGCCAGGACGATCCCCCCAAGAGAAGAAGAAACTTGTGGTCTGTTGGTATGGTCATGGCCAAAGGATGGCTGAGAGATACAGGTCAGAGGGCAGCCTGGAAAGAGGTAGGCCTCAATTCAGAGGGAGAGGTGGTGCAGAGGAAGAGATGGTAACCAAAGATCTTGAGTATGAACAATGGGCAAATAGGGATAAAACGAAGAACCCCGATTTACCACAGGTAATCCAATGAGCTATAGTTCTGCCAATAAGTTATATGTCGCAGCAGGAATATGCTAGCCAGAGGAAACGACTTTCATTTACAGTCATCCAGCTGATAATATTCCTCAGCAACAGATAATAGGGCAATTATTTACGTCATGAGGTACACGTCTCCACGATTCCAAGGAGGTTAGACATAATCCATATCTCTAATGAATACCAGGAAAGTGTGCCCACGCCAAACCTCAAATTAAATTTTATATAACACTTTAACTACTCAAATAACTAAATATACACATTTAAAACATCATTTTATATATTTGTATATATACTTATAGAAAATGCAACACTCGCAGCTGCCAAATATATAATGTAATAAATAAGAACAGGTGGGAGAAAGAGTGTAGTGAACAACCAAAAAGAAAAAATTACAATAAGTAAAATTTTCGTGGAGACTGAGCCTCTATTCCTCACTGAGGAAGGGCAAGAATTCTCCCCAAAAATTGTAATGATTGTCATTTTTTTCTTTTGGTGTGTTCACTACACTCTTTCTCCCACCTTTTCTTCTTTATTATTATATCGCAGGCGCGATTGTAACATTACATACACACACACACACACTTACTATCATATAATAAATATTTGAGGGCATACACATTTTGGGCAGCACTTATTTCTATTTTTTTTCTAAACCAAGAGTAGGATCGGTGAACATCTAGAAGTCATGTCGTGGTACAAACTTGAATAGCTTGATTTACTTACCAGAAATCAACTAAATTGTGAGAAGCTTATATAGGCTTATCCCTAAAAACAATTATTTAACAATTAAATTCGGTTTTGGAAAGATTTGGTTAAGCAATTCTATATTTATTCATTTCAATACAGCCGAGTAAAGAAGAATTTATTTATTCGAGGGGGCAGATGAAATGGAAATATCAGATATATTATTTGCGGAGCGAGAGTTTGAGAGAGAGCCCTGAAAAATGGTGTCCAGTCCTACGGTAATGTTTGCTCGATAATTATGAAAATGAGAGTCCATTGTGTTGTCCAATTTTAATGAGGGGCTATTCCACCCTTCTGATATGGAATTTTGCACCCCACCAAATTGGGTTGAAGGGATTCAAATCCTTCTACAGATCGCATACATAGCGAACCATCATAATACTTAGTTTTAGAGGTAAAAAAAAAAAAAGATCCTATCTTGTTTGTTTTAGCAAATTTATCGCAAAGAAATCATACTATTCACATTGGATGCGATTTCTATAAAGTTTCAACATAACTTTTATATAGTGTATATCCTCTATAAGATCGTAATATCTTAGTTGTTATTCAGAGTTTTCTTATGAACTCTTAAACTTAACATAATAAGTGTAAAACTTAAGTATCTAAAAATATTAATTTTTTTGTGGTATATTATCCCAAGTTAATTGTTTAAGTATCTAAAGTTTATGTGTCATAACAATATGAAAAACGCTTATTATTGAAGAAATTTATGAATTTAACTACGACAGGTTAGGCCTTCCCCACTCTTCATTCTAGCCAGTCTAGAGCAAACTCCATTGATAATAATTTAAGGTTTGTCGTCCTGAAGATGATGAGCCTCATCGAAATCGAATTAAAATCCTTCCAGTAAGGAATATTTTTTTCTTTACGAAATAGTCCTCCTGTTAATTCCTGTAACAGTATTAGGTATTCATTTCTTCGAGGAGGGCAAGTCGTAACAGTTCAGTGGTTCCGGAAATTCATAAGTTAATAAGAAAATAGATTGCTTTGATAAGATGCGTAGTTTTATTCAGGTTAATTACAATAACCGGATTCCTGTAATGGTTGATTACAATATAATAACAGTAATGCGAATCCATCTTTCCTGACTGTTTAACACGTCATAATGGCGAGCACATTCGTCAGCGGCCTGCCATCCTCGATCCGAACACCAAATGTTCGTCTGTTTTTCTGTATTGAGTCGAGTTTTTTTAAATGTTTTTTTTTTTGTATTCCCTAAGTAGATTGCTTACTGTGGTACGCTAGTACCAGTTAATGTAAGCGATTTTATATATAANAAATTAAATAAATTAAGATTTAATTTTTAAATTAAAGTAATAAATTATGACAATATTAATACCTAATTTAACCAGTGTGTCTATAGCTCCCCTGTTGAAAATTATTACTTAACAGGTATTTATGTATACCTATGATTCCCTGCTTCTAATCTAGTCCATTCATTCCCTCATGTTCGCAGGAGAACATACGTTTTAAACCTAGCAATCTAGCAACCAAGCAAGCTAGAAACCTAGCAATCTAGCAACCTAGCAAGCTAGCAACCTAGCAACCTACGTTATATACAGCGTGGCCTCTTGTGACCAGTCTCAGATGCAGTGATGAGGGGCGCCAGGTTAGCTCATGGTAACCGTTGGAGTCTCGCAAAATGGGGTGGATGTTAAGAATGGGGTGGACACCCATAGATAGCCCCTCAACCCTCCATGACTCTAAGTGGTTGAAAGGGAGGCTTTAAAACATTAAAAAACAAAGTAGAGTACAGTCCATTCATTCCCTTATTAAGAGAAGGAAGGTTATATACATCCTCCTCATACCACCTTAAAGGCAGTGCTCCTTCCGGACCAAGTGCCCAATTATCAATGCCTTCGTCAAGGTCTCTCAAAGACCGCTGTCAATCAGTTGCTCGAGGAATAGTAAGTAATTTCCTTCTTTGGTATTTTAGCTTTTCCATCATATGTCACTGAACAATTTAGTAAATTTCAGGTTAATTTAAGTGACTACTGCACAGAATACAATAGATTTAAAATGTAATGTTCTGAATTATAACATTGTAATGAATTATGTGGTAAGTATTGCATTTTAAGGAATTAACAAAAAATGTAACACTTAAAAAAATCTCTTATCGTTAGCTAAAACAATATTAAATAGTAGAGATAACCCATTCATCTTATCTAATTGCAAGCGGCTACATCACACTTGATAAATTATGAAACTCCTGCGAAAACAATTCTCTTTCTCTCTCACTCTCTCTCCCTCCCAATTGTGACATTTAAATTATGAATTAATTCTGGTTCTATTCCTGGCTGTAGAAGTAAAATTTTTTTTCCTGGCTACCTGAGCATTTCATGTAGATTCTTAAATGGATTTTTTGAAATGCTATAAAATTATATTTTACCCCGATTAGTTTTATATATCAATAAATTACAAGAATGTGGAGTAGATGGGAAGGGTCGAAACTTAATAAGTTGATGAAAAACAATTTGAGGCTTCTTAAATCGAACTTCTCTCAAGATATCACCACGGAAGAAACCATTTAATAGCCTTCTGAGGGATCTTCTTCCCTTCATCGATTAAATGGAAGCAACAGACCCCAGTTTCATAGGCGTTCCACATGGCAGTGTGCTTGGACCTATCCGTTTTAACCTTTGCACTGTGAACTCATCCTAATACCCTACTGGCCCTATTTGCAGATGACAAAGCTATCCTCACTTCCCATCCTGATCCTAAAACCGCTTCCAATATTCTACAAAACCACCTAGATGCCATTCAGCACTGGTGTAGCAAATGGAGAATTAAGATAAGTGAGTCTAAATGCGTACAGGTAAATTTTAAACTAAGAAAAGATTCTCCCTGTAATGTCACATTTAATAATATCCCTATACCCCTCCTTGATTCAGACCGTTACCTTGGGTTCCAACTTGACTGACGACTTAATTGGAGCCAACATATAAAAATCAAACGACAAGAACTCAACAGACGCTATGGACATATTATACAGAATTCATTATACAGAATTATAAACAGGCGTTCACAGCTCACAACAGAGAATAAACTGACTCTCTATAGAACATTAATACGACCGATCTGGACATACGGTGCAGAACTCTGGGGTGCCGCTAAGCCTTCCAACATCCAACGTATTCAATCCTTTCAATCCAAAATCCTAAGAGTTATTGCAAATGCTCCATACTATGTCTCGAACTCTA
>KZ807025.1:356018-380725 GCA_000696205.2 Oncopeltus fasciatus
TTTTAAATAATAAATAAATATTTTATAATTGACATAGTGAAATTGAACAATTATAAAAGCTTGGTTATTCCAGAGCGCTAAATTTCAATTTAGCTGTCCATAAGATATAATTAGTTACTAAAAAAAGAAAGAAAAAACATTTTTCTGAAAACGAAATTTTCAGAAAAAATGAAAGTTATTCAGCGGTTTAAATGATTTGAATAATATAATTTAATAATAATTATAATATAAATACTTATAATTTAATTGAAATTAAAATATAAAAAGATTATTCATGTTGGCGAGTAATCTCTTTGGAAAAGAATCTCTTTGGCAGGCAGTTCTGTGGGAATTCCGATCTCTTTTTGTGGTGTACTGGCAGGCTGAAGTATTAGGATGCTGTATACGGACAGGAGCTATAGGAGCCTCTTCTCTCAGAAATAGTCCAGCCTTAGACCTCAACAGATTTTGATTGTATTTAAAAACAATTTAAATTTTTGTCTTTTTGTTTACTAAATGTTAATAAATTTTCTTCTTTAACATTGTTTTTGCAAAACAATACTTACGAAGATAACTCGAATCTCTAGATTACTTTTACTTACAATATATATAGTCCCTTTTAATGGTCGTAAATAAACAAAATTGGGTAAATTATATTCTAGTAGATTTTTCGTAGTGATACTTATTTGGAAACCATTGGACGAGTTGTGAAATATTTTTGACGTAGAAGGGGGTATAGGGAAAAGCCAAAATTTATAATTGTCTTATTACAAGCGTTACGACATAAATTTTTTAAAACATTAGTGTAAATTGTAATTTTATAACATTTATGTTCTATCAAATTAAAAATTTCAACAAAAAATTAATTTTTTCATCAATGAGTGATGAGTGTAATAGAGAGCCTAATTCTTAATAAACTAAGAAAGATATTTAAGCATCATATATATGTATATACATAGCTTAAATATCTTTCTTAATAAACTTTCTTTTTAAATGTTGCGGAATACCAATAATATAAGATTACATTTTACGCCTGTTTTATGTAGCAGCGCTACTAATAACCAAGATATTGAGATTTTAAATAGATTTCTCTCCCCCACCCCCCTTTAACGAGAAAATCATACATATTCACATTCGTACCATGATGCGCTTTTGAAAAATTTTAGCATTTGAAACATTTGAGAAGCTAAAGTATGTTCCGTTAAAATCTATAAATAAACAAATACATATATATTGCTGGTATTAAAAAAAAAATACTGGCAAATAGATATAGGTATATTTATAATGTTCAAATTCTGAGGTCAAATTAACCATTTAAGCTTCCTTTTGCAAACTGTTGCATGAATACGTTAATGGTTAAAATCGGTTGAAGGGGAAGGGAGAAAGGCATTTTAGAGGGATATTAAAATTTAAAATCCAAATATTTTTTTTTTATTATTAGCATCATGAATTTGTATAGAGCAAAATGTAATTTTGAAATGTTTTCATTCTGGAACATTTTTGAAAAACTTATGTTAAGAAATATCTTTAAGAGTGTAAATTCGAGTGTTGGGCGGTCTCTCTAATTTAAAAAAAAACCCAGAAACTAAATTCATTTAGGATTTTTTTTTTGCAAACAATTAAATGATAAATAATTGAATTTATTTATTCAATTTTTGGTATTATAAATTGTTTTATACCTAATTCAAATTATTCAAATTGAATATAAAAATATGAAATTAATCATTACAATATCATTTGTTTAGTATTTTTTTTAAAATGCAAAGTTTATAAGTTGCCATTTTTTTTACTGACGCTAGGTAATAATATTTTAACAAGCAACTACAAATTTCTTTACTATTGGTTGTTAATTCCCCCCAAATAATAAATGCATAATTTTAATTAATGTATTTTTATTCTTAACTACATTCCCTACGCAAATTTCTGCATGGGTAAAAAACATTTACAGCAATGTTATTTATGGATTTTCTAAAAATAAATAATTAATTTCTTAAAACATAATTATAGGCAATTCATGTATTATTTAATAATTTATTGAATATAAAACATACATTTGAACTCAGGCCCCTGAAGGCGGGAAATATGCTAATTCACATAACACATTCTTTCTGGCCACATCCACTGGTAGCACTGCTTGGCTTTTTATAAATCAATATGTTTACCAGAGACAAAAATAGAAAGAAAATAGACAAACCCAATAGAATTTAATATAAAAAAGTATTTTAAATGTTAGGAGCATCGTAAAATTTATGCTGAAATATTACGAATTCATACTATTTTCACTTTAATTTTTTTGAAAATATTTAGATTTGGAATACATTGGAAATTGATTAAGTGAATTTTAATTGAATTTATTTCTTTCTGTAAAAGAGTAAAAATAAATATATTTGCCATTTCTATACTTATTTGTAGTAATAAAGTTCTTCATGTATTTATCAAATAAACGAATGCCACCCAAAAGAAGCAAGATGAAGTCAAATTGTTATGTAAGTTAATCTGATTTTAAACGTTGATAATAAGAATCGCAGGACATCAGAATGGTACTTTACATTATTCTACATGATTGCACCCTGCGGAATACCCTGAAATTCAAAAACTTAACTCATAATGTGGACAATTACTTACAGTGGCAGTAATGATGGCTAGTTCGCAGGATGTGCAACTCTTGTACTCGAAAACCTAGTGCAAATGCAAATTCTAAAAGTTTGGCTAGGCTTGGAAAGAGTGTATAATCTGAAAGAACTCGCCATCCTTGTGACTTTGGACAACTGTACATTGGACGATGACGAAAACATATCAAATTAAATGTGTTACACTGCCAAATACCATCATAGAAAACACTAGATTATTCACAGATAAGAACGATAGGATTCCATTTGTTTGAGTAAAATTACATTCCAACATATTTGAATATGATTTAACGGCAACCAGTGCACCTCGACTCCGCACTAAATCGTTATCTTAAAGGTTCAACTTGAGATTTTCCGCACAGAGTTTAATTGAATTCCTAGTGATCTTCACAAGTTTTTTGTGTATGGCGTCTTACGACTCTTTAATCTACTCTGGGAGTTTGCGATGAGTAGCGGAACGAGCGGGCTTATCAGAAGTTTCATGTTGTCAGTAAGTTATCAGCTGTGCATTATCCATTCTCCATAGCTCTCCCCTCTGCCCAGCCTACTTCTTATCTCGTCAGCTGTTTATCTGAGTCTTTTAAAATAAATAAACAATGGTACAGTGTCCAGTGTGTAAATACGCTATTAATAGGGGTGACAAGAGCTCTCGAGCCTGTATACCACGGAAAGTGTTGTGGTATTGATGACTCAGATATTGAGTCTCAGAGGCCACAAAGAAAAGGCTGGACATGTGACAAATGTAAAAACTAGGAAGACCTCACCAGCTAAATCTACCGAGGAAGGTAATCCATTTACTTATATCTAGGGGGCGATGAGGGCGCTTTCAACGGAGTTAGGCGAGATAAAAAGCGGCGTCGTAGTGAGCTAAGAGAGTTTAAAGATTCTTTTAATATAAACAACGGCGCTGCTTTTGAAAATGTCAACCTTCTCGAAGGTGTAGAGAACAGACTAGAAGCCCAGACAAAGGTTTTCGAGCAACTAGCGCTCGAAAACAAGACATTGAAGTCAATGACTGAACTGGAGGTGAGTCTGAATCACGCCCAACAGGAGCTACTGTGCAGTTCGAAGGGTACCGGTGCGACCTGGTGATACCCCCGCTGGTCTGGTGACGAGTAAAGGGCCTAAAGATCGCTCCAGAAGATATAGATTGCGAAGGGATGATCCTAGACCACCTGTCATCATAGCGAAGTTCGTTCGACAATCTATGATGGACGAGGTAGATTGAAAAGAGTGAAGAGGGATCTGAAAACCAGGCATATTGGCTGGGAGGAGAATGATGTCCATTCCTGAGAGAGAGTATGAGCACCAGGAACAAGCCTCTACTACTTGGCACGCCAGAAGAAGAAGGAAGACATGCTAAAATATGTGTGGTTCTCTTAAGGCCGGATGTCGATAGGATGACGGCCGGCCTGTGGTGGTTATCAACATTCCGGAAGATCTGGATGTCTTTGGATGACCATGGGCTGTCTGGCGACCTGAAGGTACTTATGGCAGTGGAGGCGCGCATTGGGTGAATTTCCTTTATCTATAAAACCTATGACCATGAAATATTTTATATGTTAATTTTATTTAATTTTTCAGTAATGCTGTTTATTATTGTTTTATTTTTTCTCCTAAGTAAGTTTTGTTTTTCATCAGTAATTGTGTCGTTTATTTATCTATTTTTTTTTTTTTTTAATTATTTTTAAGTTTTTATTCTTTGAGAAGTTTTACATTATTCGTTCTCTGTTAAAGTTTTACTTCAGTTCTGGTAATATTGATTAATTGTTATTTTTATTAGTTTTGAGTTTCATTGCTTTTTCTTGTGTAGCACTTATTTTCTTTTAGTGCATCTATTTTTTAAAATTGTATTTCTTATTTTTATTACTTATTTCTTCTATTTCCGTACTTGTAAATATTTTCATAGTTCTGTGCAAAATATTTGATATTATTAGCTGATTGTTTATTTGTACTTTTTATTTTTATTGCTGCCACTAGTTCAGAATTAGCTTTACTTTCAGCTGTGATCTCTTTGTTATTCAAGGTGACTTATGTTCCAGAATAAAATTTATTTTTCTTTCTTTATTTTAGTAGAACAGGGCTGTGAAATCTGTGTCTGATCTTTTTCTTTTTGCATAATACTCCAACATTTAAAACACTTATTATGTTCACAAGCAACAGAAAATTTATCGAAAAACACACACATACACAAAAATTCATTAACTCACTTTTTTGCCTAATACAAGCAATAACTGGGGCTACAGGGTAGCTGAATCCTGAGCTATTCGAGTCTCTCAATCCTGGCACTTCAGATTCAAATCCGCCCTGAAGAAGCTGTTATCAAGAAGTAATAGCTTACTCAGAACGATGGATGTTTAGAATTGTATGACAACCTTTAGAAAGCCCCTTCCTCCAGAAGAGTAAGTGGTTGAAAATGAGTTTACATAAATAATAAATAATTATAATGTAAATGAGGAAAGCCATCATCTTTATTTCACAGGACCCTATAGATATATAAAAAATAGGTGCTGGATATGTAAAGTTTTTAGTCCATTTCTTAATGAAATTATTTTAATTAAGTTGACTATAAGTGGAAGAAAATAAATTATTAACTATTTGTAGATAAGTTAAAAAAAAAATCTGTTTATGAATTTATAAATAGATAAAGATGCCAAAGAGTTTAGAAGTAAGATAAGTAAAAATTTGAAATAATTTGCTTTAATAAATAAAAATAAAGTGCTGTGATACTATATTATCATAATTAAATTTGTTTCATGAAGAGAGGATTGTCGGGAATTCGGTCATGGTAGTTGAAGANTATATTATTTTATTATTAAGAATTTCAATCTTGGTCTCCCTTTTATCCTCTCTCCTCCTTGACCAGTTTTAGTCATTAACAAGTTCATTTATTGATTTGCAATATAAAGCTTAAATATCGAATTTAGTTTAATTATTCTAAAAATTGTGGAAGCTATGGCACATAGTTACACACATTGTATTAGTATATATTAATGTTGAATATTTATGTATACTTTAATACACAATTCCCGCAATCTGATATCCTCTTGCCACCAATATTTGAATTAAGGTTACAAACTTCTAGAATCTCAATTGCTTTGAATTATCTTAATCAGTAGAGCAGTAGGGATAACCTCTATGCACAGCTATAAATACTTACTTGCTTTCCAACTCTCATATTTGCTGGCAGGGCTCTCAACAGAATAAAAATTCTGCTCAATTTGTATATACTGTACATATATTAGTAGTATTAAGTTAGCATGTAAGATCTTATTATACAATATAATTATAATATTGTAATTATAATCATCAATAACTCCACTCACATTTGTTCATTGTAGTTAACATCCAAAATAAACATATAAAGGACCCATACATTCCCAGGGCTATAATGGTCACTATTGGCAGGCATACATATGTAACACCACTCTAATAAAAACGGACTGCTAATCAAATAGCTTTTCTCCCTACCACAATAAAAGAGATAGCAGTAAATAAAACGACTAAAAAGAAAATAAATCCTCTTATTGTAAAGAAGTTTTCTCTGCTTGAAAGTTTGGCATGGACCCCTTAGAGGCATAAAATCCCTTCCCCTGAGATTGAATAAACCTGTCCTTTCTTGATTTTAATTTATTTACCTTTCCACTAGGATGCAAGTAAATGTGGTTTTCTCTACAATATTCTTTTTTAACTCTTTATCCACAACTTTTTTTTCCCCATTTATAAAATTTGCCATTGGCAGTCTACTCAAGTTAGATAAAATATTTTCTTTCTTCTTCTTTTACCCTTATCTAATTTATATCTTCTTCAACAACCAAGCAAATGGTAGTATAATTTTCACTTCTTTATTATTTTTTTAAAAACTTTGTACTATCTCTTTATCTAAATTATAAATTCACTGGTCCTCTATTCCATTCTATCTCCTGCCATTATTTTTTTGTGACTGTGAAGGCTACAAAGTAGAGGGAAATTTAAATTGGTAAAGTGGTATGAGGCTAGAGTTTCACCAATTGGTGGATGGGCTTTATGTGGTGACCGATAGTTTTTTTTTTTTTTCAAGTTTGCCACATCAAAAACAATATCAGCATGGTTTACTTTTAGAGTTGGTGAAAGGGACAGTCATTTGCTCAACAGTGAAATCTTGAGTTCATTAAGCTTAGTGGCATGGAGCATCAAAGTAGCTCATGGGATTTGTTCGGATCTCTCAATCCTCGTGCTGCAGGTTCATATTCCACACAAGGCAAGCTTTTATCCATAAATAAGCCTGTCTTGAGACATGGACAAAATACATTAAATCTGGTTTATGGGCTGTGTTTATTACCATCAGTGGGAGAGGTTTGTTTATCCTGTTGTATATTTAGATTTATATGTGTGTATATATATANTTTTTATTATATGTATGTATGTATAAATATATATATATATATATATATATATTTATTTATTTATTTATAAACACATACTTGTTTGTATGTGCCCTAGTGTCTCAATTTCAAAAATAAAAAATCAAACATTGTATTTAAGCTTTTTTTTTTCAAATAATTAAATGAATAAATTATTCTTTAATGGCTAAAATTTACTGGAGAGAAAGGATTTTAGAAAGAGACAACAATTTTACATAATTAATTACTTTATTATTAGTTTTATGAACACATTTACAAAATATAATAGATGAAAAATGTAGCTACCTTACTATTATGATCTATAGCATCTATAAAATTTTAATTAATAACACATATTAAAGAAAAATTTAACAATGTAAGTTGGAGTGCTGAGTGTCTTCCCCTTTCCTTTCCCATTCTGCCATCTACATCATTGATCACATCAATCTTTAATAAAACATGGGAAATATGCTTTTGTTTGGCAAATTTTTTTTCCTAATTTTTAAGAAATATTGTTTAATTTTATTGAAAATAAATTTTCTTAATTTGTAAGAAATATGTTTTCCAAATTAAAAAAAAAAAAAAACTGCCTTTAGTGTTTTTTATATACATTAATTATGTAAAAATGAATTTTAAATAAGAAATAAAAGAATGTTTTTTAGTGTCCTCGGCTGTAAAAAGAGGGGTAAAGTCCCTCTCCGAGACGACATTTCATTGATTTTAGGGATTATGATCTCAATAGTTAAAAGTTAATAACTTTCGATTAAGAACCACTCCATGTTCTTTCAAATTAGTACAAGCAGTCAACAATCTAGCCATAAATCTAATTACTTTTTCTAAAGCCAGTCTGAGGTTAAAAATAAAGAACTGAAATCCCACAAGTAGAAAGTTCATACAAATAAGTATATTTTCAAATTTCTATAAAACATTAGAAATTTTATCAGTATTAAAATTTAATAATTACAGCCTGTCACTCGTTAAACTAATTAAATTAAATACAATGACAAACTTACATAAAGAATTAAAAAAAAATTATTTATAATTAGCTATGTATATTTAGGGTTTAACTAAATTAAATATTAATAATTGTGTGTAATCGAATCAGCTACTTAATAAAACAAAAAGCATTGCAATATATCTGAATATTTGATATATATTCTTTATATTAAAAGCTAATCACAGAAATATTTTAACTGCAGAATAATAAAACCTAAATATTATGAATCACTGTTTTCTAATCACACAATATGTCAAATAATAGGCCAAAACCGTTCCAAACTAAAATAAACTTAAACTTATCACTTCTGAAGTAGTTGATTCAATATTGTGCTAATAAATGTACTAGAGAACAAATAAATATTTTTCATCAGTTTTAAAATTGTTTGGATTATTTCAAATAAAATTTTATATTTCTCAGGCATTACTATTGACATAAAATAGAGTATGAACTGAATTTAAAATAATTGTCCTATAAGAGTTCAGTTATTTGAATTAACTTCTACATAGTCTATTAAAAAATGAAGTGTTTATTTAATTTATTATATTTTACAGGCTATAATTCAAAATATGAGTTATTTATATATTTTTAAAATTGTTTAGAGTGAATTTTTTTGAAGTAGGCTTCTATAAATAGTTTACTAAGGTTTTAACTCTCTTGATCAGAGGATGTATTCATTTATGGACAAGAAGTAAATAATTTCATATAATTTTTCTAATAACCTATTTCAAAGCTTATGAATTCACAATATTTAAATTTTATTTTCTAATAGTTAAATTCTATATAAAAATATTGTTTGAAATAATTTTCTACTTTAATATTTATTAATGTTTAAAATAAACTATATTTTTCTCTCTTAACACATATTGATTTAGATTAGGGCTAAGCTAAGCTAAAAAAAACAACAACAAAAAACTCAACTAGTAATTAATTACTAGTTTTTTTTCTTCTAAATTTGTTTATGTTTAAAAGTTTTAATTTATCTAATTCAAATTAAAAAATAAAATAAAATAATGTACAAAATGGGCACATCACTTGATTTAAAGTGATTAGGCTTAAATTATAGCTAATATTTAATATTTAAAAAAAACTAAACTAGATTTTTAATTAGATAAGTAGCACTTCATTAGTATTAACGATTCACTGATCAAGTCATTGTACATGGGGTTAAGAGTAACTGGGGTTGCATTATCATAAATTGTTTATTACATTAATGAAAAGATGGTATTAATATTTAATATTATTTTACATATTATAGTTTGGATACCCAAATGTTTTCATAATTAATAATTAACATTTTCTTTTCTACGAGTAATAATAAGACTGAGGCCCAAATTCTATAATTATATATTACAGCAGTGCGGTACATGCAACCACTCTACTCGGTATTACCCTTTTTTCAGTTGTCTGACTTTCTCAGATAACATATATTTTTTATTGAAAATGCTATAAAAATATGTGTAGGATAGAGTTCCTTGTAGCCCTATTTATCTTAAAAATAGAGTTCGGTATAGTTAAAGCAAGACTCTAAAGCATTCAGAAGCTATGTCAACAATTACCAAATAGTATACAATTTTTAGAACCTCTTTATGGTTGAAAAAATTAGAATGTTTAAATGGACCAAAGTGTTTAGAGAATTGTATTTTTTTTAAAACATTTTAGCAGTATATTTTAAAATTAAGTTTTGAGTTTGAGTAACAGAAGTTAACTAATTTGTACATACAGACATTAGAAATTAGTCTATACATTTTAAATTTGTTATATTTATTTTTTCATTGCTTTTTCTATTATTATTAGTGATTATAAATTGAATGGTTAAATTAAGCTGAGAAAAAGTTTTCATTATTGTGAAAATACTTTTTATTATTTTATATTTTCCAAAATATATTACAACATTTCCTTTAATCTTTCTATAAAATTTTAATTAGCTTGTAGTTCTGATGGTACACTATCAAGGCGCACATTATATCAATAAATATAGCATTTTCTTCTAATTATGACAGAAACAAATTATTTAAATATTTTAAAACACAGTGCTTCCATTAATTCAAATACATTCAGAACTCGATGAAGTTATTAATTATTAATTGTCAAATAAATCTAGATTTTCAAGACCCTAAAATATTTATGTGAAGTTCTCTGAAGCTTAATGAACACAATAGGTCACATTATCTGGTAAGATGTAATGGAATGAAATATAGTTGTGGTTTTTTTTTCTGTTCAGTATATAAGATGGAAAACATATTTGAAATTAACTCTGTAATATATAAGTCTAGTATAACTTTCATGAACATGGAATACAAAAAAATTACAGATTACGTAAAAACTGGAAATTGATAAATTCTTTTGGACACCCTATTAAATAGAAATACCTTTTAAATCTGAAATTATTTTTCACAAATTTAGTAATGATCCTTTTCTTTTTATAAAATACAATTTATTTAATTGCATGAATTTGTTAACCAAGAGATTTTTTTCCAGAGAATGCTTGTTTGGAGATGTGTTTATCTGAAAATTTTTATTTTCTAATAACTTTTATACTCTTAATGAAGCTTATCCATAGGCATTAACTTCAGAGATCCTCCTTATTGTTAATAAATGAATTTTGATAAATATTTTGTTTCTAACACTTTAAAAGATTTACAGAGATAATATTATTCTTTATTCCAAAAATATTAAGCAGAACTTTGGTTGATAAATATCTTAATATACTTAATAAACAATGTTAAATTATACTTCAAAAGCTTATTCTAAGTTTTCATCAGGTCTTAGATTATCTATATTGAAGTGCCCCTTTCACAGCCTATCATTCCTCACAGGAAATGAGGGAATTGGGGACACACATACAGGCCAAAAAGTTGGTTTCAGTCGTAGAGGTAGTTATCAAGAGGATGAGCTGCTTCAAAGGCACAGACCCCATTTAAATTGCAGGTGAGCCCTGGACTACAGGGACAAAGATTGAGGAAAACATCCTCCAGAGCCACCTCAGAGCCATCCGGGTAGGAGAGATTGGTGCGGTATGGCGCTGCATGCGGTATGCAATTTTGTCCTTCTTCTTGCAGAGGTTTGCAAGTTGGTACTGAAAACCGGCCCATACCTGAAGACAAAACCATACATTAATTATATTACAACAAAAAAAAAAAATTAAAATTTATTAAAATCCAAATAAGAAAAAGCTTTTGGCCCCTTATCTATACATTCTTACATAATGGCCGTAAAGTATTATGCTGGAGAAATTAGTCTGGGTTTCGGCCAGGATCAGAAAAATAATCCATTAATTATTAAAAAATAACTCCAAAATTATTATTACCAACATTTTGACTTAAAAAATTAAGTTTACTAAAAAATTTCATTTGTTTGTTTAAACTGTTTATTGTTTAATTGAGGAAAAACAAATAAGGCAAATACAGTGTTACTAAAATGTTTCTATTTTCAAGTTAGATTTTTGGTTAACACCAATCTAGGTTCAATTTTTCCTAATCAATGAAACTCACTCTGTATTGTTATTTAATGTTTATTATCTTTATAGAGATAGATTACTTTTTTCTGTACATCTTCAAGGGCATTACCAAAATTTAGGCTGTGGAATATTTAGAAGTAATTCAATAATTTCAAATATAAAAAATGTTCTTTTCTATAATACAGTACAAAAAATTAATTTAACCACTTAAATATTTTTCTATTGTTTTAATTTCTTGAATTATTTAGGAGTGGCAGGTCGAGATTATTTAATGGGAAGTCCATATAGATTAACATTTTTTTTTATAGTCACCTTTTTATCTTATTTTTTTAAATTTTAGATTTGCATTCATATAACTTTATATATATACTTTATACATTTTTAAATCATATACTAATATATTATTGTAATTTAAATTGGTAGTAACTTTAAATTTTTTATTTGGAGATAAAATGTAAAATCTTGTTTCAAATATGATATACTCAATATGTTAATTTTATCTGTTTGATATGTTGTAACTTTATTGTACAACATATTCAGATAAATTAATAAATTATTATATTAAAATGCAAGTGATGTTGGAGAAAGAATATTCTGTATTGAAATCAGCATGCGAGAAACATTTGCATGAGAGAACTTTATATATTTAAATATTTAAACACAATCAGTGCTAAAAATATTTAAACACAAGTAGCTGTAAATATTCTAAAAGATGATTTTTTTTTTTTTTAAGGGGATCACTGAATGACGATACTATTCTTTTTAATGTGATAATGCAAAAATGAAAATATTGACATTCCATTCAACTTTATTTCTTTATAAATATTAACTGGTCCTGATTGCTTCAGTTTCATTTGTATTATAATACATGATAATGTTATAACATTATTCAATTTGAATTTCATTATAAGAGTACTATACTAAATATAAAGCACGATTGCTTCAATTTAAAGTGAAGAGAACATTTCTCTGCAACGATTTGTTTGTTAATATTGTATCACATTAACATCTCTGAAGGTTACACAGATGATTTCTTAACATTGGAAGATATGATCCATCAATAATAAGAAAATATATGTTATTTTATTTTACTGTTTTAAATACAAAATTTAATTATTTAGTAAATTTAGACATCTAATATTATTCTTTGAGTATTTAAACAACAATTAAGTATCATCACTAATTGTCCTTTTAAGAGCTATTTGATTTCTTTATATTTTATATTAATTTATATTCTTATTAATTCAATAATTATCCTACTAAGTTATTTTAAGTAAATGAATTATAATCTATATGAAAATTATTTGTGTAATTAATAAGTTATACAGATGATATTACTTCTTTTGTTTAAAAAAACTGACGAAGGAAAAAGCTTGCTTCCTCTTTCCTTTCCATTCAGTTTTCTCGGAAGCAAGATTGTCTTTCCAAAGGTATTAGAGAATTTTCATTTATGATAGTTTTACTAACGTATTAGAGAATTTTCAAATTGATGAATTATGAGTCTTTTAAAGAATATCATTTAAAAGTGATGACTTTAATATGTTCACAGTTAGTTTTGATAATTTACTTTATACAAGAAGATAGTTTCTGCAATTTGGTGAGAACTTTTTCAGTACTTTTCAAATGACTGATAATATGAATAATTCATTCATTTAGTAATAGTTATTTTAGTAATTATTTGTCATATAATTTTTCGTAATATTATAGATAGATAGGTAGATAAATTATTTTATTTGAATAATTACAGGTACAAAGACATTTAACGCCAGGACAATAAAAACAAAAATTTGGCTTTTATTAGCTGTCAGCTTGAGTTTGCTGTGACAAAAAGTTTAATACAGNATATAGGTAATAGATAGTTAATATAGAGTGCCAAAAAAAAAGCACAATTCTCATTTTAAATTGAAAAATATATTATTTTCCTGATATTATTTATTTATTGTCACAGTTTCTTGTCTTTATATTATGAATAATTCGTCTTTGCTGGGGGGCCATAAACTGAATTATTCGTTTAAAACTAATATAGTCAGTGTTTGCACTCACAACTAAACTGAATAATTTGTTAACATATTCATGTAGTATTGGAAAGAGGAGTGGAGACATAACCAGATTTGTTTTTCTTCAATACATTAATAAAAACTCAATAACCATTTTGACCTATAGGTCAAAGCAAGCTAAATGTATTTTTAAATTTAGCTGTTTAAATGACTAAAAAAAGTGAACTAGTAGTCATGATGATTCATTGCCAGCTTGTTTTTAATACAAATCTATTTTTCAGTTTTCTAACATCAAAATAAATGATGTCAGCCTGTATTGTTTTAACCTCCAAATCAAGCTCATATCTAAAATGAGGCATTGGGTAATTTTTATCTTCAACATGAATTCGCAGAAGATATATATTTATCTTTACATTTATTCCGATAACTTGTAATTGATAGTGGAGTAAACTATATTTTTTTAAAGATATTAAAGACAAAAACATATATGAATTAAAATGCAAGGCAATTTTTATTTGATAAAAAGATATGGCATGTTATTCAATCTAATGTAGAGAATTTAGGTTAATAAAATTTTATTGTAAACTAATGGAGATACTGTAGATTCAGTCATTGCATAAGAAGTGAAATTTGAATTTCGTACAGTTTGGCTAATAATAATAGCTTTATTTTATGTTATATGGGTAAAAATATTATAGGAATGCGTGACTTAATGTGTAATATTGTATTTGTATGAAATAACTAAAAATAAAAAAAGTATAACAATACTTTTTAAATTTAATAACACTTATAAGAAATTGGATTTCTTATCCTTGACATGGGTCAATAAAACAAACAAAACTGTAGCCTATTTAATTAATTAAAATGTGAAAATTTACCTATAACTTGCTTCCCTACCTATTTATCTATTATTTTCATACAATGGGGTACATTGTTGTCCTTGCTCGTCTATCCCGGGACTTAACCCGTCCTCAGAGAGGAGCCCATGTTAACCCGCAATAGACTATCTGGCACCCATCTTCTCCTTATCCTAGGATAAGAAGGAGACTAGGCAGAGAGTCAAGGAGGAATAAAAATGCCAGTGCATTCACTCCCTTGATATTTTAACTAAACTGGCTGGAGTAGGATGTCCCTTGGCCACCTCCTCTTAAGGCGACGGGGAGGGTGGTCGAGATGTAATTAAAATTCTAGAAAAGCTCATTGATATAAATCTTATAAGGTGCATAATGAGTTGATTCCTTCTAAATAACAAATGATTATCTTTCCAGAAAGGTAAGTATTCTAAATGAGTCTATGAGGAATTAGGGAGTTAATCCTTTCATTAAGAGGGGGATAGTGAATCACTCGTCCCAAATGAGACCAGTAACAGGTTGCCCATAGGAGGGAGTTCTCCCAGGCATGGAGCCCTGTATTAGACGATCCCTTTGAAGTAAACTGGATGATATAGTGTTTGGTAGGGTGTTGAATACCCTATCTGATATCTTATGTGAGTTAAATTTGGTGCTCAGGTGATAGTAGATAAGGGACTTACAATTAACCCAAATAAGGCTGAGATGTGCTCTTGACCAACAAAATAAAATTTGTACTTCTTGAGAGTTGCTTCTTCAAGGATCAAGACTCAACTTTGTCAAGTCAGTTGAAGTGTTAGGAGTATTCCTGGATTCCAAATTATGTTGTAATGTACAAATTATAAAGGCATATGAAAAATATGCTGGGCCAGGCAAGGTTTGTTGAGGAGCATTAAGAGTAAATTGTGGGCTAATCCCACACAATTGCTTTCTGAATATACACTACATATTCCTACAGTTTCATCAGTTGACATAGATATCTAATGTTAAAAGGAGCAAATACAGCTTATTAAAATACAAAAATGAGCAAAGCGATAAAGTTAACACCTGTAGCTTCATTGAAAGTTGTTCTGGAACTCCATTTGCTTTCCGTTGAGGGGGAGTTTTGGTGACTAAATTCAGAATTTAACTTTAAAACTGAAAATTAAGGAGTACCGATGAATGTTGTGGACTCAATTCCATCTTTGGTAAAATGGATTAAATCCTAGTCCTCTAAATGTCAATGGCCAACAACTTATCACTTATGACATTGAAGGGACAATACTCCTTGAAAACAGAGATCCAACTTATCTAGGCACTCGATTCATAATGAAGGGAAAATTCATCTATGTACAACTAGATGAAAGAGAGCATTTAATTAAGCAAGTGTTTAAGTCTAGAGAAAAGTGAATGGATTTTCCAATCTCAGACTATACCATGTCTTCTTTCAATTAAAAGTTGTTCATACAGAGGTGAGAAGATGCATATTGTGGAAAAAAGAAGAAATATAAGGTAGATAATTTTCTTTTAAAGGGGGGGGGGGGACATATCACTTTCCTCCATTCCACAACCATTTGCAGTACACCTCTAGCCATGAAGAAAATGAATGCCGGGGCTAGGAAGGAACATCTATCCTCATAGAGGTGAGTTGGAATACAAACCAATTCAAAATTTTTGGTGAAACTTGATCGAGGCAGAGGAAAGAAGCTTCTCAAATTAAGCAGAAGGGATTAATATAGTTAATTGTAATTATATGATAAGGCATTCTAGGCTAAGAAAGCACTTTTTAAACGATTAATGTATTAATTACATAATATACTCCTGGGAACATCACGTTTTCGACCTTCTAAAGTCTTTTAATTGAGCAGAAATCGAGGAAGTGGAAGAAAAATGTGCAAAAACTGTTTGAACTGAACAGATTGCTTAAGAGGACATGTCTGTTGAAGGTGGAGAGAAGGTTAGTAGCAAAGAAATCAGCTTTCAAGTCGAGGGAATGTAGTCAGGGTTAGGTTACAGGGCCTCTTAAGGTTTAGGGATTTTAAATTGCAGAAGGTTAGAAGAAAATTCTCTAAGAATAAAATTTCTAAATTTGAACATTGTAGGTAACTGAAGTAATATCGCGGGCAGAGAGGAAAGTTATAGATTGCTGAGCAGAGGAAAGGAGTAAATTAAGAAAATCGATAAGGAAGAATAAGAAGAAGAGATGAAAGTGAAATTAACAAGAGAGCAGGCAACAATGTGGAGATTGAGTGGGAAGGAGAATGCTTCAAGACGGCGTTTTCATAGAATCCGCGAGGAACTTGGAAGCTAGCAAGGATGAAATGGTGTTAAGTAGGAATAACTGACAGCAATAAATATTAGAAGCCGAGTGGTCTAAAGGGACATTAGGAGTATCATAGACGACCATTATTATTATAACAGCAAAAAAGTAGTGAAGCTTACACTTGATCACACACCATGCAAGGTGCACAAAGCAGTACATTTGAGGAAATGTTTAAAAAAAAACTTTTTCAACAAAAATGTATGTAATAGTTACTGACCTAGGGAGCAGCATTCGAAGGTCCCGCACTCGTTCGTGTTGATACAGTCAATGTATGGAGGCCTGGACTTGGGGAGTGCGTAGGTGAGGCAGGCTGCCATCCACACTGCTAGCAGTAGCCGCTGCATTCTGCACAGAACGTCATACTCTCTTAGATCATAACTCTTTTAATTTTTTAATTTAATTTTAACAAATTATAAATTTATTTAATTATAAAGGGTTATTATTATTTCTACCACCAATGAATATAGAACTCTCATACCTTATATTCTCCGTCTTCATTGGTTTCTGTACATCTCCCGTTGGCGAGCGCTTTCGGATCTTGTCCATCTTCTGGCCGAATACGTACGTTCACTGTCACAGTCCGTATTCAACTGTGTTTTTCTGTGTGTTAGTTGTGTCAGGTAGCTGTAGGGGTCACTTTTGTCGGTGATCAGGTCTGTTAGATGTGCGCGTTATGAGGGTCAGCGTCCATTATTCCAGGTATAAGTTGAGGTAGGGATTAGTTGTAATCCCCTTTGTTGAGGTGTCCTAAGTGTTTCGAAAGTTTTTTGTAAATGTGTTTGTTTGCCTATGGATTATGCTGTCTTCTGTCTTTTTGCGTTGTTGTTGGTTTGCGCGTCGTCTGTTCGTTTGCGTTTGTGTGTTCGTTTTAGTAATAATAATGTAATAATAATTACTAAAACGAACACACAAACGCAAACGAACAGACGACGCGCAAACCAACAACAACGCAAAAAGACAGAAGACAGCATAATCCATAGGCAATGAAGACGGAGAATATAAGGTATGAGAGTTATTTAATTATATATGAGAGGGGTTTCCGAAAGTGAACACATATCTACTTAAACTTATCACAGCAAGTCGTTCACACTTCCTGACTTTTTTTTAAAAATTTTTATTAATCTTTCTTATGACATTTTTTGTCTATCTTTTGCGGAATTGTGAACAATACAGAATTTGCTTCAAGCAATTGACGAAGGAAATTAGTTGAAGATTGATACTCTTTTTCTTTCCTAAATTTTTTCTTTTATTATGGAAACCGAGAATAGAATAAAAAGCTATGGTATAAGAGAATTGGCTTTCAACACGCCATCTTTTATGAGTATATCTCGGTTCTCAGAGATGACATATCTTTTAATATCCTTTACTTTTGGAATAGGATACAAGAGTTAGCCGAGAAGATACGTTCGGGTTTCTTAATCCTGGCGCTAGTCACAACATCGGCGAGCTTTTATCAAGAAGGTTATAGAACCCCCCAGAAAATAAATAAATAAAAAAAGTATGAAGTCAAATACACAGACGCACACCGTCATAAATATCATACCAAAGTGTGTGTTGTTTCCTACTGTGTAATGTAAATTCAGATATAATTATTCTTCATCGCAAAATATATGCTAATCAACTTTCGTAGCTTCATTATGAAAAGATACATTTGTGCAAATTTTCATTGGAGAGCTATTCAAGATATTGCATTATATTTAATAGTATATATTTAAATATTGCAAGAGTATGCTATAGAGTCATAATTAAGCTGCAGAAATTGATTTGATATGCTAAAATTTGAAAATACTTTAATTTTTCACATATTCTTTGAAGAATTTCTGAAAATTGTAAAAATGGTATATTTAATGGTTTCTTGCATGATCCCTCTCCCACCAAAATTAGTTGGAAGTATAAATTTTGACACACTTGGGCGTATCAGGGATTATTTAACGGCTCCTTATAGTTAAAAGAAAACCTTTGCAACTGTCCCAGAATCCTGATGACATACTTATTGTAGGCTGTATGTTTTGATTTGATATGTTGATAACTTATCTTCTTGGTATTGATAACCCCGATGAGGTCGAAGATTGAGGTTGTTTCGAATTGACTCTCTTGTGGGTACGGGTTTTACAGTCAGAGGAGTTTGTGATTCGCGAATTGTTTTGCGTCTATTTTTCTGAAAGGTTTACCTGACAAAATCGTTTATGTTAAAATCCTCTGTACTTTGGCTAGTAAGGCTATTTAGCTCATTCAAATATCTGTACTCTTGTTTCACTATTTCTTAAATAATAAATCAATGCAATGCAGAAAAAAAAAAAAAAAAAAAGTTTGCCCGTTGTAAGTCTACTGATTCAGTAAAGTAAGAATCAACAATAAAATACATTTTCTATTGATATGGATATAAATAAAAAATAATGACTTAATCTGTTATTCCAAACGGGAGGGAAATTAAGGACAATTAATGAGAGGGAATAGAATATAAAAACTATAGTTTTTTTATATTCTATTCCCTCTCATTAATTGTTTAAAATTTACGTGGGATAAAATACCACAACCAAATAAAATATTTATAAAGAAAAGTAAGGACTTTTAAGGCCCTTGACCAACTGGTGTGAAGTGTGGATGGTATCGTTCAACCCTCATAGTTACGTTCGCGAAATGTTCCTCAATATTGTTTTTCGTAAAAATGACTTAAACTACATAGAAAACTATATTTTACTACTAAAAAATTTATTCAGGGCACTAATAATAAAGAAGGTATTAATGAATTTTTTATCTGTAAACTCGCAATCATGACATCTAAAATTAAATTTATCTATCCTAGCGCTGATATTGTTTAAATTACTACACTCCGAAGCCTATAGAGCCTTGACAATTTATTGTAAACAATATACTGATGTTGTTAGACAGAAAAAGGAATGAAATTCTGGAAACAATAAGAAGTCGTAACCACTAACCATGAGAGATGGTCTATAATACCTCATCTTTGTGTCAAGGCTACTAGCAGTTAAATGTATTTATAATAGAAGCGGTATAATGGAAGGAGCTAGTCATTCTCAAATCATTTAGATCTTTTACCTCTTTGGTAAACAAAGTGACGTCATATCTGAAAAGTCTAGCTTTGTTTATACAAACCAAAGTTTATACAAAATTTGTTTATACAAAACAAAAATGTTCACGGTGAAGGATGCATTGAGGTAACCCTAACGGACCACGTCCCCTATGAACCGTCGGTTTTCCATGTTGAGCCAGTAGCGCTGAACAGAGCCACACTAATTATACTTTGGGAGTATACAAATGAATAATATGATTTAAGGTATGGAGCAGAGATGTAGTTTTCGAAAAATCCCCGAACGCGCTCGAGTGTAGAACATCTGAGAAGTGTCAGAGTAATATTTTACCCTCGAGATACAACTCCTATTACGTCACAATCATTAGATGTATTTACTGTTCACAAGTAAGTAAGTTGTTACATACCAAGAATCTACTCAATTCCTCTGAGTATCTTGAAATTATAATTGTAGCAGGGAGAAAAATAGAATTCCAGCAATAACCACTTTCTTTTTTTTTTATAGAGCCTTGACGTATAGATTCTTGGCTTTACGCCTTCATCTGGTGTCTGTGGTGATGATTGGCTATTGTTTCAGTATGACGCATAGGTCCACTCTGTCAACCATAGGGCACATATAGGAATATTGATTTTTGTTAAATATTCATCAGTTATATTCAAGAATACCAAAGTAACAGTGTATCTTGAAAGGAATAGTTAAATGCGTTATCGTTTCGGGAGTTTCAATCATGTATGCCTCGACTTTACCTCTCGTATAATAGCTTTCTTTGCAATCTTGATACATAAAAAATAATAATAGTATTAGGTTATAAAACAATAAAAGTATAACAGGTAGAGTTGTATTTAAGTTAAGCCAAAAGCCTTTAATACTGTTTTTTACTTTATTTGCCCTTTCTCATTGAATTTATGCAACATATTATTAACATTCGCATCTTTTGAAAATACTTTTTCTTTTTAAATATTGTCCAACCATACCTATTCAAGAGGAAATGGTAACTTATTCATTGCAATTATGATGACTATACCCATTCTAGCGTAGAAGACCTTAATTATGCAAGCACATATTTAATTTCGGCAAATGACTGCCTGTTTGCGAGCAATGGCTTTATATCCGTATGGTTGGAAATTTTATTCTTGTAATATTTCTCAGACTTATAAATAACGAATGCTCTGTAAGGCTTTACTTACTTCCTGAGTAATAACCTTTGATTAGGCCAATAGTTCAGTGATACTGGAAGTCACAGCTGCTCTTTCGTTACTGCTATTGAATGAATCAGCAATTACGAAGGTTACCTGGAAGAGAACAGCTGAAGAATTTTACAGCATGTTCTTGAAATGTCAGACGCTGTAGGATTTCTACCGTGGCTTAGACTCGTTAAAAGCTACTGGAAACGAATTTTTCCATTGTGCTCATTTAATAAGCCATTAATTTATTTGAGCAAGTTCTGCTTGATTAGAGCAATTGTCTGTTTTCAGACATTTTTCCAAGTTTACCTGCACAAGAAGTCCTAGGTACAGTACGTAATACAAGTCCAACAGCATGCAATAGCAGCGTGAACTAAAGCCTCATTAAAGATGGGTATCAATAACTGTTAATGACTTATTTAATCTTTATAACATAGAAGAATTCATAGGGAAAGTGTAAGCCAGCAAAGGCTGCCTCGAGACCGACCGGGTGTAGATGAAAGTGGGACGCTAGACCCTTCTCGTTACGAGCTACCTCAATTTATGCCTAAAATACAGCATGTGCTCTTTGTCATATTAAATTTTTTATAGAAACTTTCTTAAATTTATTAAAAAACAAAACTTTAATTTTTTCAACAACAAAAAATATTATGATTAGATGTTTTTTTTTGTTGGGGTTCGGTCAAGGTAGATCCAAAAAAATACAAATTAAAAAAAAAAAGTGTATTTAAAAAAAATTATCTTCCGACGTTTCGGCATACATTGTAAGCCATCTCCAGGGCTGTTGAAATACAATGTCATGAGAATACAATAATAATTTACAGTATTATAATATAGAATTGCCATAATGTAATATGGTATCAAAAGTATGAATGTAGTAAGCTATGTAGGAGAATTCAACATGCATAAAACAAACTATTAAAAAAATTGAAACATTAATTGACCAACACCTACCTATCATGAAGACGATAGGTGACGTCCTGTCCCTAAGTTCACATTTTCATGACTGAGAAGAAAAATATTTTGAGAAGGACACCGTGGGTGGTGGAAGGGAGGGTAAGAGGCGAAAGGTACAAAGGGAGAGCGGCCTGTTTCAAAAGGAGCAATAAAAGGACAAAGAAAAAATGAATGGTATTATTGTGGATAAGTAACTTTTGGAACTGTGAAAAAAATCTAAGCCAAAACGTCGGCAGATAATTTTTATAAAATACACTTTTTTAAATAATTAGTATTTTTTTTTTAATCTATCTTGACCGGACCCCAACAGAAAAAAATATCTAATAATAATATCTACGGTCAAATAACTCTCCATTTAAAAAATATTATGTTCAAATGGAGAGTTGTTTTTTTTTACCGTAGATATTATTATTAGATGTTTTTGTTGGGGTTCGGTCAAGGTAGTTCCAAAAAAATACAAATTTAAAAAAAAAGTATTTTTTTAGATTATCTGCAAACATTTCGGTTTACATTATGTGAGCCATCATGTAAGTTAACTTACAACACGATCCAGTTAACGACAGAACAGACATAAAACAAATTAACAAATTTCTTCATTTTATTCAAACATTTTCAACATTCTGAAAAACCATTAGCTATTTCTCACGAGTTTCAAACCCTACCTCTCAGTCACGAAAATGGGATCTTGGTGACACAACGTCCCTTCTTGCCTTCATGATAGGTAGGTGTGGTTAATTATATTTTTTTGTAGTACGTTTTTTTTCTTTTGAATTTTTCTACATATTTTACTACGTTCATACTTTTTATATCACATTGCATTTAGTATTGGCAATTCTATATAATAATATTATAATCAATACATTTTTTTTATTATTATTTTTTGTTTTTTATTCTTATGACTTTGTGTTTCAACAGCCCTGAAAATGGCTTACGATGTAAGCCGAAACGAAATGTTGGCAGATAATTTAAAAAATACACATTTTTTTAAATTGGATTTTTTTTTGGATCTTCCTTGACCGAACCCCAACAAAAAACATCTAATTAAAAATATTATGATAAAAAATTTTCAATTTGGTCTTCTTACAAACTCCTCTCCTTTTTTTCAATCATTATGAAAACCACTTAACAAATGTAGAAATAATCTTAAATAAGAAATTTCATTTCTACATTTTTCAATGAAAATAAAAGATTAATGTTCTTAGTAACATTTGAAATATATTCATTTGTATAAGTATTTATATAAAAATATCAGAATACAAATATTATTAAATTTTATTTGGTACTATTTTATTTTACAATTAAAAACAAAATTATATGAAAGTGCTAGGATTTTTGAAGAAGTTGTTTTTATTGTTATGCTACACTAATATGGAGACTCGTAAAGTAAATCCCACTTTTGGTTATGATAAATATGCATTGATTCTCAAAATAATCACATTTAAAATTTAAAAGCTTAGGTAAGGTAATTTGTTTATTTTTATCTATTAAAAATTTAATTAATTTCATTCTCTGTTATGAGTCTCTTTTATTGGATAAACTATTTTTTTTTAAAACAAAAATACTTAATTAGTTAGTTATTAGTTATTTAATTTTTCAAATATATTGACTTTTTCATTACAAGTTTCACATACCACAATGCCATTAAAGAATATAGACTGAGTATAGAATAGATTTATAGTTTCTGGTAGATGGGGGAGTGGGTGCTGTGGGCTGTAGTCGGAGGAATGAAAATAGAAAAGGAGGTAAAACAGCGCCCTGAACGACTCCGCAATTAGCCAAGTACCCGTAGGGTTCATACGGTAGGGTTCGAGCACCGGTTCGGCGAAACGCTCCGGTGTGTTGCCTCCAACGCTTTACTTCTCTTTATCTTCGGGGGCTGTCGGCAACTTCTTCCCATAGGCCGCATTCCTTTGGATCACTTCCATTTGTCTAAGGCAAAGGTATGAGGACATTCACCTTCAGGGAAATAACCTCCAGAATGTACATAAGATTGACCACGAATAATTTACTCGAAGCTTATTACGGTTAATATGGTTATAAGTAATAAATAAATAAAAAGTAATTATTTCTATTTTTTTATATGTATATTACAGTTCATTAAAAACTGATGTAAGTAAAAATAATTAAGCAGATATCCCAAGAAAAAAAATTATTTAAAAATAAAACTTTCTTGAACTTAACAGAGGGAGTAAAAATACTCGTAATTCCGGACGTCCAAGCTTAAAGGTCAAATTAAAAATATACAACGATCATTTGAAAAAGTAAACATAATATTTAAACATTTCAATAAAATGAAGACTTATTAGATCCGAAACACTAAACATAACATTTCAAATGTAGCACTACATTTATAAGTAAAAAGCATCTCATGTCCAAAAAAAAAAAGATACATACATTGCTCCTTTGTGCCAAGAATAAAGACTGAGAGAAAAGTAGATGTAACATCATAGTTTTTTTTTAACAAAACGAATACTGATTGGCTCCTAAACACTAATAATATTACGAATAGAGAGTTTTTGACCGTGGAGATCATTAGTAGAAAATTTGTTTGAGTTCGGTCAAGGTTGGAACTCTACCTTGAAACAAATTCACTAGTACTTAACTTTACATTTTTATAATATAATAAATGTAGTGTTAATTAACCATGCATGGGTGTATAGATATAACTCCTCAAGAATTAATGTATATAAGCTTAATTTAAGTGTAAAGCACCTCATGTATAGACCTATTAGTATAAGTTCCGAGCACCTCATGTATCCAGAGATGAAAAAAATATTTGATTTTTGAGAAATGTATACACAATATACTCATCGCAAATTTTAACAAAATATAAGTTAAGAGTCGTAATATACAGATATTAATAATATTCAAATTAATTTTTTTTAAAAATTTAAAACAGACATTTAAAACTTATTTTT
>KZ807025.1:390916-402380 GCA_000696205.2 Oncopeltus fasciatus
TATATATATATATATTGTGTATTTAACAATTTATGTAGAATTTGCACATCCGTTATCATTATCTGGGAAACACTTATCTTTGATAGGCCGTAGAATAAAATTTGGGTTTCCGCACATTAATTTTTTTTTAATAGATGTTTCAAAATCAGCTATCCAACTCTCAGTATCTAGAACTCCTATCACAAAAATGTTTTATTAAATTCGTATTAATAAAATTTAAACAATTAAAAAAATTCAAAAACAACTAACTAATTTCGATTTAATCTGCTATATATATATGCCATATACAAAAAATATGCAGATTAAATTAAGTTTCTGTACCTACACTAGAAACGCTATAAATATAGTCAGTTAAAGAAAAAAATAAGTGTGTGTGTATGTGTTTGTCTTTATATATACTAGTATCCACAATTTTAAAAATTGTGTCTTATTCGATATTAAAGCTTCTCTATTGTAAAGTAGTAAGAGTAGCTTCATGGCGTCTTTCTTGTACGGTGTCTACCATGGAGGTTTAGTGCAAGGGAACAGAATAAAAAATCTAACTGTCCCAGCCAGGACTCGAACCTGGATCTCCTGCTATCCGGGCCAGTGCGTTTTCCATTACGCTAACGTGACAAGTCTGATAAGTTATTAAAGTCCCCGCACTAGTGTCGAGAGTATAGTGCGGGGAATTTAATAACTTATCAGACTGGACCCGGTAGCATAATTGGTAAATGCACCGGCCCGGATAGCAGGAGATCCAGGTTCGAGTCCTGACTGGGACAGTTAGATTTTTTATTCTGTTCCCTTGCACTAAACCTCCATGGTAGACACCGTACAAGAAAGACGCCATGAAGCTCCGCCCCACCCTTATGCTCTTGCGTCAAGCAGATAGTTATCTGTTTTCACTTGTCTTTCAGAATTGATAAGGTAATAGCGAGAATAATAAACTCGAGGTGATACGTACATTGGTCAAGGAACCACTGATAACACCCCCACTGCAACCTTATTCCCCAATGGCTGTCGGATATGTTTTCCTCCATGTTCTGCCCGTCAAAGATTGATCATGAGCTCTCCTCCTCAAATACGATTAATTCGCCCTTATCCAATCACTACCAGCGGATTAATGCCGGCCAATGGGAGAGCGAATAGGGCATACATATTGGAACATGTATGACATTGTTATGGACTCGCCTCCATTGTGTATTTACATCTATCAGAATCAACGCACCTTCATCAAGAGCTACAGAGATGGGTAAAATGGTGACGGGGTCTTGCTTATTCGGGTGGTTCAGAACTGTTCTTAATGCTGCAGATGTGAATCCTGCCCTCGTCAGGAATGAAGACTAGGATCCATTTGAATTATTGACTGAGCTTAAGAAAAGAAAAATTATAATTAGCATAAAACTAACAAAATTTATTACAATTTATTCTTCTTTTAAAAACATGGGAAAACGCTTTACTTTCGTAAAGTGCTATTAGGACATCAATGGTCCTTTCGGTCGGAATGGAGCCAAAGACATGAGTAAACTCTTGGAAGATTTAGAACACATTCTATATTTGTAAAAGGGTTAGGATCTTATCAAACATATAATTATCAATCATCTAAATCATATTTCACCCAATTGTCCTCTCAGCTTTTTCACGGCCTTAAAATTGCAAGTAATTATTTCCTTTCAGCCTAAAATCTATTTGTTTTTCATTCTTTAAAAAAAAAATCAATTATCTAGAATATTAAATTAATATTAAGAACAATTAGCCTTCATAATTTATACTTCATTTAAATTCAGTCATGTAAGTTTGACGATATTAGTGATTGTAATTTACTTTAAATATACAAAACTAAGATCAATAAGCAAAATATTAAAATTTAAATAAATATTATATTGGAGATGATGATACAGAAATGGATATTTTGATACATTTCTAAGTTAGAGAAAGGATTAGAAAGATCATTATGTAGCCCACTACATTTTATCAACATATTCTTCAAGTAAATAAATGAAATGTAGGACCGTTTTATGAAATTTATTCACCTGAAGTTTATTTTAGAGGAAATAAATGATTGATTAGGCTTCATCGTTGGACTTGTAATAAAAATTAAAATAAATCTGATAAACTGACAAAAATTAAGTTTGTTCAATGGTAAAAACTAAATACAAGACCATTTCTTAAAAAAAAAAAAAAAAAAAAAAAAAATGTTTTTGTGTGTGTATGTGTTTATTTTGTCGTATATATTTAAATGTTTTTGGTAAATACGTACACACACACTCACACATATTTATATTTTCTAAAGGGTTATTATCACTACCAATGAATATAGAACTATCATACCTTCTATTATCCGTCTTCATTGGTTTCTGAAGAAGATGGTTTGCAGAAACCAATGAAGATGGATTATAGAACGTATGATATTTATATATGTTTATTTTCGTTTTATATATAACACAGTTAAAGGCTGTGTTTATTTGTGGCCCAAAATATGAGTGGCCAGGAAATCGTTTTAGTCATTGTATACCTTTTCCCATTTAATGTAGAATGGTATACACGCTAACCATTAAAAAAGAAGTAGAAAAAGAAAAACTAGCTGTTCTCTCTAAGTATTGAACCTGGGAACATTGTTTCAGTAGTCCAATGGCTTAACTACAACACAAACTTGCATCTCCACTAAAATACTTTTTACAACTAACATATGATTATTTATTTTCCTCTTCATGAAGTCCAAGTCTCCCCTTAAAGGGTCTAACTACCCAGGATGACCAGTTCTTGCCGAATAGGTTACAGGAAATAATTGGTATAGTAAGTGAGGTCAGCCTACAATTTAAAACTCTGATGTACTCTAAGATGTTACATGTATTTTAATTTATCAAATTGTGATAAAAATCCATTCTGCTTATCACTCTTAGAGGAGAAGAACAATAGAAATATAGATTACTAATTTTCACACTTTTATATGAGATACAAACAATATTCATTTCCATCGACAAAAGTCTTCTACAAACAACACCAAGATTTACGCAAGAGATGTCAATGGATTTAATATTTCTCATTACCACAAGGAGGAATTCCGCATTGAAAACCAGGATATATAGAAGTATATATAGAAAATGAAGTACTCATACCTTGACAGTCTCTCTTCACTCCTCCCCGACGAAGGGCGAGAGATCCCCGAAAATTTTACTCATTGTAATTTTTTCTTTACGAGTGTGCACTGCACTTTCTATCCCACCTGTTCTCGATTGCTACATATCGCAGCCGCGAGTGTTTCATTAAATATTTATATATATGTATACATATAATTCATTTATTAACAGTTATTATTCTAATAATTTTCAATAGTTTTCTATTTATTAATATTATTATAAAATAGGTCAAATCATTTTTTGTACTATATAAATATCATTAAGTTTAAAGATTACGTATATATTATGTTATCTATAATACATGATTTTAGTAGTACATGAGTTTAGGCAACACTAAACTCATACGTACACTATAAAAAATACCACAATGTGTAAATATACACAAAATAAATTTGTTATGCAATACTCGTATTTATTGCTTAGAAAGTTGGTTGGAAAACTTCAAAACTCACAAACGTTGTAATTATTTAATATTTTAAAATACAAAATACGTAACTCAGATCAATCCCTCTTCATAATATTTATTGAATAATTCATTCTTGGACTGAATACTAAGAAAAAAGTTTGAAAAACAATTTTTTTTTTTCAATTAAGCTCCAGGAAAATAATAAATCTTTTTAAGCTAGATATATTGGTAGAAATCCTGAATCTATTTTGAGATATTATCGTTCTGCAAATAAAAATATCTACAACAATGTTTGCAAATATATTGATAAACAAACAAGATAATCCGCGTGGGATTTCTTCACGAGTGGTGTGATCTGCTGAGGAGATTGCATGGTACTCAGATGCACTTATTGAAGGTGTGAAAATCTCCTTATTTGTCAGTTTTGTAGCTATCCCTAGTGATAAGGATATCTTTAGACGTTATATCGATTCTGCCTATTCGATACAAGATATCATGGCGATAAACATCATGAAGTACGTCTTTGTTTTAACACGATTTTAAAGAATTTTATTTCGCATGAATGATTTAACGATTGATTGGAGAGCTCTGTGTCTTAACTTACAGCTAAATATGCATATTAAACTAATACACCTCCCAAAATTTAGGGTACTAAATATTGACAAATACAAAAATTCACTCCAATAACATATACCTATATGTGATCAAATAAGAAGGAGGACGGTAACATATTTAACTATTCCCTGTATAAAATTGAAAAAAAAAAATGGGTGTGTACATCTAGGTTGTCCTTTAACGAATTTGGAAGAATTGTATTGAGTCGTTTTTATCTCAGATATTTTAAAACATTTTTCGGCATTTTGTCCGATCCTACCTCCTAGACATAAAAAATAATAGTAACTTATACAAACACACGTGTGTGTCTATATTTTTGCATTTAACAGTCACATGCCGGATATCATTAAGAAAAATGAAAACTGTTTCCTTTAGGGCGTTCGCTAAAGCTGTATTTATCTATTAATCCATATTAACTCTAATTTGTCCACATTTTGCGTAAGTAAAGCAATTAGCTAATTTTGTAAAACACACTTACAACATTACCATTTTTCTGAATGTATCGCGAGGCGTTATTAAGATATCTGAGATTACTTCTTTTCCACGAAGGACATCATGGAGTATTCCTGAGTCTCCTGAAAGTCGAATGAATTTTCTCTCAGAAGATAAAAACATTTATTGAAAACGAAAAGCCTTAGTTCAGATATAATTCAATGAGATAAAAATTCTTAGGGCGTTTTAACTTATTTATTATAATTATTTATCACCCTATTCAAATATTAATATCATGCCATATCACATAATCATGTTTTCAGTATGGTATGTTTTTACACTTTAAAGAAAAACAAATATACTAAGTATAGTACATTAATTTTATAATAATAAAATTATATTTTGTCTTTTATATCACTAATAATTTATTAAAAATTACCAACGTTTCAGAATCACTGTACCAATAACAAGGCTAAAAACAAAAATTTAAAAATCAGAACGAATATAGAGTCAGGGGGAAGTAATATATTCAAATATTTAATAATGATTGATTGTTACCTGTCAGGTAATATACCTTGAATGATTGTTGTATAATATTTGAAAAGGAGGAATAATTTATCAATAAATACTTAATACTTAACCAAAATAATTTTGGTCTTTTTAAAGTTTTAATTGTAGCCCTGTGAATAGCTATAAGATTCTGAAAAGTTTAATAAATTATTAAAGTTTTTAATAAATTCTTTGTGACGTCAAGGTTTATTTTAATTTCATGAAATTACGCTGGAGGCAGAAAATATTAGAATAATTTAAGAGTAATTAATTTAAGGGGAATTCATGTAAATTTTTAAGGGAAAATTGTCAGCTCTAGTCTGGCTTCGAACTCCTGACACTCCAACCCATATGCTAGTGTACTTCCGCTGCAGAAGCGTCTACAAAGAAATCTCACAAACCTCCAAGGTGAGCGATGTGGTTTGTACTTTAAGTCATTTTAGCAGACCGCCGTATTTCCCAGTGGTTTTGGTGGTTTAGGTTAGGAGCCAACGAGAAAGCTTATCCACCAGTCTTGGTACAAAGACTTTAAATTATTATAGCTCTTGAGTAGGAATTTTAAATTTTTTCCTCTAAGTCACGAAGAAATTTCTTGGCTACTCAAAACTATGTGCTTTCGAGATATTTGATAGTGTCATCAATCTCTTTAGACAAAAATAAAATAGTAATTTGAAAGTTATATATCTATGTAATCAAGTTAATTATCTAGTCAAATATGTGATAGAAAAACTGACAAAAACAGTCAAAAACCTGCCGAACACATGTGCAGATTGTAATAAAAGCAGACACTGGCTTTGGCATATACGATTGACAAGTCATTTTGGATCTTGAAAGGCTAGAACGCAACTCAGGAATATTGCAAGGATTCCCTAGTATTCCTGAAATCGGAAGAGTACACAATCTGAATGCAATCTTTTCCGAATAGCGGAGACATTGCAGAAGATTGAGTCACGCTAGAGACTACACATTTTTTTTCTCGGATGGAGTTTCGACACAACCCTCCTTCCTGGGATCGGGTTCTTCAGGAAATCCGTGGTTATCGAGGACACCTATAGATGACATAAAGTCCTTGTCGAAGAACTAACTGTGAGACGCATTTAATACTTCCTCATCCAAAGCTAGATGTTAACGGTGGGTTACAAGTTAAAGAATGTAGCTAGGAGGAATGGATTGCGACCTCTCACTCTTTCCCTGCCAGACGTCCTAGAGCCAGTCCTAGTGAACTTTTCTTTAAAAATCGTTCTTAATTTATGCCTGTACGGTCAAGAGTGCTGCCTGTACTCATATTTCTAGCCATCATTAATGAAAGCAACAAACTTGGCAACTCTGACTGGCTAACCATAAATTATTTTTATCGGCCTATTCATTTTGTATTTATTGATTTATTTCAGATATATTTAATTATTTAAATAACAGAAGCATATTTAAATATATATTTAATTCATTAAAGCTTTTCATGGTTGTCAACTTATCAAGCAATAATGATTATTCATTCATATTCACTATTATTTATTTAGTACTCACCCAATTTTATGCCAATTATAATTATGAATACAATTGAATAATTAAATCTCTAATAAATAAATAAAAAAAGCATTATTGGCAGGCTTCCCTTAGGAAACCGTGGTGAATTTATTCGAAAAATTTCATCTATTATTATTGTTACTGTTTTTTATATATACTGTAACTATTATATCTAAGTTTACTGTAATAAAATATAATAATAAATTTTACTCATTTTGTAACTTATTCTTTTTGTGTGTTCTCCCATTTGTTCTTATTTATTTATATCGCAGCCGCAAGTACTTCATTTCATATATATATATATATATAAACACGCTTTTCGCTTCTCATTCATAAAAGAGAGGTGAACGTAGCAATTTTAGTTGCTCTGTAAGTCCATTCTATATATCAATGGCATTGGGAGAGTTTTTATTTCTCGATAAAAGATGGCCCAGACCGGAAAGAGAGCCCGCAGTGCCTGACTTTTTTTTTAAGCACTAAAGAATTCAAACTTCATTCTATAAACAATTAATAGAAATAAGGATATTAATAATAATTAGTTTATTTATTTTGATCGAGTCAGAGACCTCTTATTTTAAGTTCCACAAGGAAAGACCGTCATATGATAGCTCAATGAGCTTCGCCTTGTAGTATGACAGCAATATTTCCTCTTAGCTGGGGGACGATATCTTCAAAATTAGGCAAGAGCATGGTTATTAACACCAAAATTTAAAAGAAGATTCACGTCACTGGGGTACTGAACGCCAGGAATTGAAATTAGTTGGGAGATACATGCACTATGGCAGCAGACCCAATTAGATGATTGGCATTGAACAGATGAGGATTAGACGATGAAGATTGGAGAGGAAGGGAAGCAAGGATGCGATTACAACGCAGTCGTACACGCCAGGATATTTCCTCCCTCGTTCACTAAGGAGTCAACACAGCGGACCGTGTGACCACTGAAGGCGGAGGGAGCAGGTTCCCGACCACCAGTCACCAGATGACTCAGCAGGGAGTTCGGGAGTCCTCGAGGTCTTCCCTTCAGGTCAAGAGCGCCAACATTGTCAGGATCCCACTGTGTCCTTTGAGTCACCGAACGGGACTTATCTCCACCACTAAGGATCCAGCATGTTAATGGCCAGAGTGATAAGTCCTCTAGACATCTTGCTTTCAGTTAACCATCTTAAAGGAACATTAAGTGAGGGAAGTATTTGAGTAAAAGTAATAAAAAAAAAAGTTATGGAAGCAATCACTCGTTATAAGACTTAATTCCACCGACTAACGAGCAAAAATTCGTCTTGAAGGTGTTGTGAAAACAATATTGAATGATTAATTCGATCCGAAAGTTTAGGACTACCTCCAGGCCGACAGAGAAGGGAGAGTAGAGGAGAACCGTTAAATCTTTTTAGTAAAATTCTAAAACATCTTCTCTTTTGAAACGGTAGTTTAATTTGACATTCATAATATTTTATAAAATTTTTCTTATCACTAATGATACCGAATAAATTGAATATTATTGAATTTAATCTTAACTTAAACTGTTTGCACATTTGACCCAAATTCCAAATTTGGCTTTTATAGTTTTAAAAAAGAGGACCAGCCAAACCATGGGATATACGTTCTGAAATATATTTCTTAATATCCGTTTTCATAAATAAATTATTGAATATAAATATCAGAAAATTACACTTGGATATTAAAATATTAACAATTATGTATTATGGTCTGGGCTCTTTTAGTCATCAACTCCTAACTCATTTAAAGGAAACAATCTCAAACGCCGAAGTTAGTTTATTTATTTAAAAATTCAGAGAAAAAAATAGCAAACATGTATTTATACAATGTAATATTAAAAAAATAAACATGAGCAGAAAAAGAAAAAGAAATGACCGAGAATTTTTTTTTTTAGATTTCTTGAAAGGCNGTGTGTGTGTGTGTGTGTGTGTGTGTGTGTGTGTGTGTGTGTGTGTGTGTGTGTGTGTGTGTGTGTGTGTGTGTGTGTGTGTGTGTGTGTGTGTGTGTGTGTGTGTGTGTGTGTGTGTGTGTGTGTGTGTGTGTGTGTGTGTGTGTGTGTGTGTGTGTGTGTGTGTGTGTGTGTGTGTGTGTGTGTGTGTGTGTGTGTGTGTGTGTGTGTGTGTGTGTGTGTGTGTGTGTGTGTGTGTGTGTGTGTGTGTGTGTGTGTGTGTGTGTGTGTGTGTGTGTGTGTGTGTGTGTGTGTGTGTGTGTGTGTGTGTGTGTGTGTGTGTGTGTGTGTGTGTGTGTGTGTGTGTGTGTGTGTGTGTGTGTGTGTGTGTGTGTGTGTGTGTGTGTGTGTGTGTGTGTGTGTGTGTGTGTGTGTGTGTGTGTGTGTGTGTGTGTGTGTGTGTGTGTGTGTGTGTGTGTGTGTGTGTGTGTGTGTGTGTGTGTGTGTGTGTGTGTGTGTGTGTGTGTGTGTGTGTGTGTGTGTGTGTGTGTGTGTGTGTGTGTGTGTGTGTGTGTGTGTGTGTGTGTGTGTGTGTGTGTGTATAAAGAAATAGAGTGATTAACTTATTTATAAGGGTGCTTATTCCATGTACTGCAAAATAAATTTTTTCATTACCCCTAGAAGTATTGTGACCTTCGCAAAAGTCAGGAACTCCAGGCTGAATGGTAAACACAAACACAAATAAATCGATAGTTCAACATAATCTATTTGCTTTCTGGATTGGTGGACAGACGGCTATAATAACCTGCCACTTAACCTCTCTTCGTCATTAATTTGGTTTTCGGATTATAATAAATAATATTTATACTTATTTATTTGTTTATTGCTTTTAGATTTATAGTTTTATAAGACAGTCAGTACAATTGAACTTGATGAAGGAGATATAAAAGTTTAAACGTCTGATTACCAATATGACGAGCTCTATGGCCTTCATTTAAATGAAAATAGTTTGAATGACGTCAACGTCTTCTTCCCAAGAGAACAAAGCTGACATTACAAAGAGGATTTATGTTTTTCTCTTAAAAGAAATTTATTATCGCAAAAGGCACCCCCCCCCCTCTTAAATATAAATGCGCCGTACATTTTCTGATTGGGAATCAGAATCAGGCGATAGATAAACATCTTTACTTCAGTGGAGTATTGCAATAGTGGGAAATACATAAATTACATCGAATCCTGAAGGTTTAGAAGTCTGAACATTTCTTACCATATTTATAACCTGAAAATCATATTCGTCGACAAACATGACTAAAGGCTGGCGTAGCGAATTGCACTACTGAAATTGCATCATTTTCGTGCTACGTAAACAAAGAAATTCTCTACTCCTAATTCATCACAATTATTACAAGAGAACTGTGTAACCTAAGCGAATTAATCAATATTAATTTAACCCTTACTCCTACTGGTTCGATTTTGTTCAGTAACGAACTTAACTTATTTTTCTTAGACGATTTTAGTTGGGGTTCGGTCAAGGTAGATCCAAAAAACACAAATTTAAAAAACGTATTTTTTAATAAAGGATTATCTGCCGACGTTTCGACTTACATTTGGATCTACCTTGACCGAACCCCAAGTAAAATCATCTAAGAATAATATCTACGGTCAAAAAAACTCTCCGTTTTAACTTTTTTTATTTTTTTTTAAATAAACATTTCAAATTATATTAAGGAATCTCTAGACCTTCGGCTTAAAATTTCGGGCTAAGGAAAATTGTTCAATTTCGCTGTGTCACTTCTAATTTTTGTCAATAAACAAATCTGTGTATTTATTACTCTAGTCTAAATATTACTATCTGCATCAAAAACAGATGGGGGGGATGAATTTAAAAAAAATATGCTTTAAAAACGATGAAACGCAATTTATGCTTAGTTGAGACTTACCAAAGATAAATTGTACCAAAATTAACTACTTCAACTCCCTAAAAAAAAAAAAAAAAAAAAAATTGAAGTATAAAAACTCCTGAGGAATGATTCTCGTAAAAAAAAAAAAATAGCTGAATACTCTACTAACATCCCTTCCAAAGATAGGGGGGAAAACTTAGGTAAAAAAAAATTGAAAAGCAGCAATAACTTGCAAGACTTTCTTTGGGGAGATCTTATAGTGAATAAAAACTGGCAAATAATGAAGGTCCAAAGGCAATAAATATCACTAAAACAACTATATATATACCATTAACGAACTCATTAAGTTTCAGATTAACTAAGTGATTCAAGTGGTTGGGCACGTTAGTCTTCTACGCATAATAGGAAGGTTTTTTTTTTGTTTTTTTTTTAACCTTCCTTCAATCCTTTTGAAGTCATACAGGAAAGAGCTATCTACAGGTTGCCACCCTAATGTAAACAAACAGTTATGTCAGGCTCAATGCCAGACTTAGGAATCCTAAACGAATCCGTTTAAGATTAACGCTAATCCGCTGTTAACGCTGAACAGGTGCCCATTACAGTATGCCCCTAGAAATACCAAATTCTGTTTTTAATCAGTTCTACTGCAGGTACAGCTCACAATAAATCATAATAATATTTATCCACCCTCAGTCATGAAAATGTGAACTTAGGGACAGGACGTACTCTCTCATCTTCATGACAGGCAGCCTTGAAGATGGCTTACAATGTAGGCCGAAACGTTGGCAGATAATCTTTTTAAAAAATACACTTTTTTTAAATTTGTATTTTTTTTTTGGGATCTACCTTGATCGAACCCCAACTAAAGTCATCTAATGATAAATCATAATGTTTTGGCTGTTAGAACAAGTTTAATTTTAGTTATAAATATTTTATTTGGTTGTGGTTTTTTATCCCACGTAAATTTTAAACAATTAATGAGAGGGAATAGAATAAAAAAATCTATCTGTCCCAGCCAGGAATCGAACCT
>KZ807025.1:473093-485207 GCA_000696205.2 Oncopeltus fasciatus
TTCCTAAAATTACTTATTAAAAAAAAAAATTGCTTGGCCAAGGTATGAAAAAAGACGACGGCCAACCAGATTGGTGTGACCCATCACCCTCCAGGTAGTAAACCCCTCCTGTAAGAGAGTAAACCCCTACAGAAAAATCAGAGGTCCTTCGAGGAGCAGGACTCATCCCTGGAAACACTAGCCAATCGTGTATCCGAATAATGTGTACATAAGACGGCTGAAGACCCTATGACGCCGGTTATAACTCACCGGTGACAGGAGTCAGGGAAGGATTCCCAGCAAACTTTCTGCTTTTACATGGACCCCCCCGACATCTACGGGCAAAAGGCTACAACTCAACAATAGAAATATATATGGATAGATAGATAAATGTATATAGAAAATATAATAAATACATAGAAATGAAGAAAGATTTTACTCTTTGTTATTTTTTCTTTTTCTGTGCCCACTACACTCTTACTCCCACTTGTTCGTATTTATAACACACACAGCACGATAAGTCGGAGGATACGGCTCTGGACTTCTCATCCTAGGGTCTAATGTCCAAGGTTCAATTCTTCCCCAGACGATTTCATGCGCGCTCCTGGGAACACTAAGCTCTAATTGAGTATAACTCTTCATTGAATGGAAAAACTCGACGGCTTGGACGATGTGCTGACCATACACCTTCTCGTGTGTGCCTCGGGTCGCGATTAAGTAAGCACATCCTTTATAAATGTTTCCCGTCTGGGCCTTTATCACCTCTTGCTGGATTGGTATTAATTATCAATGAAGATATTTTAATGTATAACAAGTAGGTTTAACCGTTCATTCTCTCCTACAAGACGACCTAGAGTCAGTTATTAATCCTTATCTTATCTCCTTAGTGTCCTTCTCTGCTTGTGAGATCATTTTAGATATCGGAAGCCACGTATGTTCATCTTAATGCAACATGGGGAATCTTCTAAGTTTTCGCAGATCCAACCTGAACTAGAGCTTTTATTTACTTCCAGAATCTTTTGAGGGATCCATTCGTACAAGTAAACACGTACTTTTAAATGTTTTTAATAAAATTTTATACAAAAAGAGTAATAAATTAAAAAATAATGTCTGAATCTTGACATAAAGTTAAGCACATACTAGTGTAACAGAGCGTCTTAGAACTGCATAGCTGTACAGAAAAAAACGTAGCGAATTTCCCATGGGTGGATAAGGCCCTCAGGGGGTAGTAGAGGGAGTGGGGAGGGGCGTGTGTGTATATATATACCGGGGAAAGGCTGGCGGCCGGGCAGTACACATCCAGACGAGATGGAGAATTCAAGCTACACCAACGGCCACTCGAGCAGTGACGAGCACGAAGATTTCACTAGGCCTCAAACAAACAAGTAAGAAATAAAAAATTACAGAACTAAAATTTAAAAAATAAAATAAATTTGCTCATTTATATAGCAATATAAAGTTTAGTAACCAATTATTTGATGATTTGTGTTGGGGTTCGGTCAAGGTAGATCCAAAAAAATACAATTTTTAAATAAGTATATTTAAAAAAATTATCTGCCGACGTTTTGGCTTACATTGTAAGCCATCTTCAGGGCTATCACGAAGACGAGAGGGGGCGTCCTGTGACAAAGTAAGATAATTTTTTTTTTATAAATTCACTTTTTTTTTTAAATTTGTATTTCTTTGGATATACCTTGACCGAACCCCAACAAAAATTATCTAATAATAATACCTACGGTCCATTTTAGTAACCAATGTATACATACATTCTAACCTGATTCTGAACGAAGAATCACTTTCCAAATCGTTACTGATATGTTTTAATTTGGTTTTTCTTACAAGTTGATTGAATGTTCTTATTTAATCTATATATTTATTAGTATATTTTCCGAAATATAATCAAGATATTCACGTTGTTACTAAGACACAAATTTTGAAAATATATTTTAATTCTCCATCGATCGAAGGAGAATCAAGGAATGATGTTCTTTGAACATACTGTATTTCTCTTCACTTGGTAAAAATCATCATTGTCTTCTTTCTTATATATTTTAGAAAATAAATTGTAGTCTGCAGTAGATGCAGATTACATTTTCGAATTCTATTACTTAATTATGATTTTCATATATTATATGTATATATGAAGAAAGATATATAAGAATATGTTTAGAGGGTTGAGCACCCTTCGTTTTTCTCCTTTCGAGGTAACAGGAGCCAGGCTAATCTTTCCTTCCCATTCATCTCTTGTGACAGTTTTTGGATTAACTTTAATTTAAAAAAGAAAATCTCTTCTCTGTGTCTCCCACAATATATTTAATGGGATACGATAAAGTGTTTTCTGCTATACGACACCAGCTTTACGAGCTCTTTAGGGCAAATACCCGACGACCTTGGTGTTCGAGCAATCTTAGCAGAGCATGTGCATCAACAACAAGGACGTCAGACTTTTACTCTTATGACCCTGAAGATGGCTCACTTGTAGCCTAAAAATTATATAAAATATTCTCTCGCAAGTTTTTCTGGAGGGAGGAGTTTTTGTTTTTATTATTTTGTTTCCTTGTCATTTTCGTTTTTTTAAGATCAGTTTATTCTTAGAACTTATTTATGTGCATATTCAATAAAACTTTGGAATATTAGTCTACTTGACAACTAGCTTAACTTTATTATAACTTTTTAGCAGATTAGAAAAGAACCGCAGATATACCAAGATATTCACGTATCTTTTGAAAAACACGACTTTTAAATAAAAAAAACTGTAAAGATCTTCACTGATCCTAGATTGGAGAAAGTAAAATAAGGGCAACTATATATGTGTATAGTTATTATTAGTAATAAATAAGAAATAAGTTTGAAAATAAAAACCTGTTCCCCTTCAACCAATTAAATCCATCGAACTCATCTAAGTGTTTTGAAAATAAAAATAAAAATGTTTATACTGACACAATTTCATTTGTTTAAAACTTGTGTATGCAAGAACTTTCATGCCTACAGACATGCTTATATGTAAATGTAATATCCCAAATTCCCCAAATCGCGTAAACATTAATGCCTCGACTTTTCTAGGAAAACTCTCGAGTTTCGTTTGATTATTAGCAGATTTTTCGTAAAATTTTAATTCTACGTGTAAAATGCTAAAAATGAAGTCCGTTAAAAATTCCGTTATTCATATATTTTTTCTTCAAAAACGATGTGTGAATATATATATATATATATATATATATATATATATATATATATATATATATATATATATATATATATATATATATATATATATATATATATATATATATATATATATATATATATATATATATATATATATATATATATATATATATATNTTGGGGCTTAATTTTGTTAAAAAAATTTTGGTGTAGTTTTTAAAGAAAGAAATTGGATGAAGAGGAGATGCGGTTTTGGGAAATAGCAAATTTTTTCTATCATGAATAACTGCGTTTTATAAGTATTATGACATAAATGTATAATAATATTTATCTATTTATACTCTAGAAAATGTTTACGATGACGCACATAAGGGAATTTATCTAAATATATAGCTATGTACTTTGAGTACTTCACTTTTTACTTCCTTTTGTAAGGTCTAGATCAAGGGGGTCTTATCTTTTACTATCATTGATTTCAACAAGTTAATTAATTTAAAGTGATCATTCACTCTTAAGTAATCACTCTTCAATCTGAGAAGATTCGCCATGTTATATTTATCAACATATACATATATATACATATATANCAAAGCCTTTTTTATTTGAAATAACTAATAAATAAAATTTAAATGATAAAATTTAAGATATATACTATTTAAATAACTTTATGATAAGCACAAATAAAAAACCACTTAGTTCTTTAGAGATCTTCTTTTTCTTAATTAACATTTCTTTCAACGACTTAGGGTAATGAAGGGAGGGGCTATCTACAGGTTGCCACTCTATTCTAAAATATGGGGAAGCTTTTACTTCTGAATAGAAGATTCGAACCCGCAGCTTCAGGAGGGTCAGTTACTGAGAGGGAATTCCCGACGATAGCGAAATATTGACATTTTCGAATCACATTTCATACTCATAAGTTATAGCACTAAGGTTATCGATCATTATTTAATGGTTCACTGATAAATAGTCCAATTATATGCGGCACTGATATCGCGCCTTATCGTGACGTCATTATGTTGCAACCTCTTTATGGTTCGAAGATAAACTAAACATGTCAGTCGTTCTGAAATGAGTTGTACCGCAATCATGCAAATAGATCTGTCAAATATGACCTGTCGGACTATAGGGAGAAACGACGATGCTGAAATTGTAATGCGTTTCCTGACATCATTATTTGTACATGTAAAGTTATTGACTTTATGTTACTAAAAGTACGTAGGGAAATATCTTTAAAATTTCCAAAATTATGAGGGTGATCTGTATTATATGTCAAGTCATAGAGATTATACAGTCACAAAAAAAAAGTATACTACAGTGATTTGCGAAAAGGAAAATGTAGTGTAACTACCAGATCGGATTAGAAAAAATATAGTGAACAATTGGGGATATCAAACAATATCCAATACGTGAAATTTATTAAACAATATCCAATGCTTGCACTTTATATATATTTCTCTCTAATTGCTGAGCGCTTTCGGAATCAGTGATTCCATCTTCAGGGCTCCGTCACCTTATAATGAGTGTTCCTGCTTTGGCCTATGTCTCAGTGCACCTAGAGCTGGCAAGGCAGAAGCACTCATTATAAGGTGACTGAGCTCCGAAGATGGAATCACTGGCTCTGAAAGCGCTCAGAAATTAGAGGAAAATATATATAAAGTTCGAAGCATTGGATATGGTTTGATAACCCTAATTGTCATCAACTTTGCTACCAGCGCAAATAAAAGAGTAGTGAACAATATTTTATCAATAAAGTGAAATAGCTCCTAGCCTTGAATTGAATATAAGAGTTCTTGCAATAAAGGAGACTAATTAAGGAAGTGTCTTCCTTAAATTAAGGTTTATCTTAATATCAGCTTAGGATATTTCTTAACGGACAGTTTTTTTTTCAAGTAATTATAGTGAAGTGTGTGTGTGTGTGTGTGTGTGTGTGTGTGTGTGTGTGTGTGTGTGTGTGTGTGTGCGTGTGCGTGTGCGTGTGCGTGTGTGTGTGTGTGTGCGTGTGTGTGTGTGTGTGTGTGTGTGTGTGTGTGTGTGTGTGTGTGTGTGTGTGTGTGTGTGTGTGTGTGTGTGTGTGTGTGTGTGTGTGTGTGTGTGTGTGTGTGTGTGTGTGTGTGTGTGTGTGTGTGTGTGTGTGTGTGTGTGTGTGTGTGTGTGTGTGTGTGTGTGTGTGTGTGTGTGTGTGTGTGTGTGTGTGTGTGTGTGTGTGTGTGTGTGTGTGTGTGTGTGTGTGTGTGTGTGTGTGTGTGTGTGTGTGTGTGTGTGTGTGTGTGTGTGTGTGTGTGTGTGTGTGTGTGTGTGTGTGTGTGTGTGTGTGTGTGTGTGTGTGTGTGTGTGTGTGTGTGTGTGTGTGTGTGTGTGTGTGTGTGTGTGTGTGTGTGTGTGTGTGTGTGTGTGTGTGTGTGTGTGTGTGTGTGTGTGTGTGTGTGTGTGTGTGTGTGTGTGTGTGTGTGTGTGTGTGTGTGTGTGTGTGTGTGTGTGTGTGTGTGTGTGTGTGTGTGTGTGTGTGTGTGTGTGTGTGTGTGTGTGTGTGTGTGTGTGTGTGTGTGTGTGTGTGTGTGTGTGTGTGTGTGTGTGTGTGTGTGTGTGTGTGTGTGTGTGTGTGTGTGTGTGTGTGTGTGTGTGTGTGTGTGTGTGTGTGTGTGTGTGTGTGTGTGTGTGTGTGTGTGTGTGTGTGTGTGTGTGTGTGTGTGTGTGTGTGTGTGTGTGTGTGTGTGTGTGTGTGTGTGTGTGTGTGTGTGTGTGNAATCAATTTATTGTGTCACTTAGTATCTATATTTGAGTGAATAGTGATTAGATGAGTATTTAGATTTATACCTATGACTAGGTTTTATGTAATTATATATATTTATTTATCTACATTCCAGTAGAGGGCTTTTAGAATATTTGTCAATATATGATATAGGCCGATCTTTTTTTTTTTTTTTTTCGTTTTCGTGTTGTTTTTCATCCCCAGTGATCTGCGTGGAAAAATTTTTTCCAACAATGGCTAATATTTTTTTGGACTTTTTAATGATTGACACTGGACTAAGGACTTAAAACCTTGAAAATGTATATATAAAATTATTTTTTGAAACAGAATTGTTATTATGCACAATTGGTGCAAAGATTGATTTTCTATCACAAATTTATAATCTGCAAAATGTAATTCTGTTGTTCTCGTAGGCTTCGACGGTCGTCAGATGTTTTTACCTTTTCTTCTTCCGGGTTGGACCGTGTCTAATTGTTGTTATTTGCCGAGCTTTCGCACATCATGTGATGGCTTCTTCAGGGCTGAAAAGAGAATTAATTCTCCATCACATCATGTGCGAAAGCTCGACAAATATCAAAAACTTGACACGGTCCAACCCGGAAGAAGAAACGGTAAATAAAAAATGTAATTCTCCAAAACAAATGTGTTTTTGAGGTCTGTTTTATCAGATTCTTTATCCAGGGTTTGTGAAGAATTGAAGAAATTTTTTCAAAATACTTGTCATGGTATCAACACGAACTCATTAATATTATTGATATAATAACAAGCAAAGAGCTTATATCAGATATGATATAAGCATAGGAGCGGCTATGTGATATATGTTTCATACAAAATGGATAACAATATTGGGTACTCATAGGCACTACTGTCATACACTACCCATCTATTTCACAATTTATTTTTATAATAATTTGGTGAAATCATTAAAATAAAAACATGTTAAATTATGTAAAATCATTAACTTATCCAAGAATAGATTCCTGGCTTTCCTGCAGGACGAAATATGAAGACATTCCAGAGAATAGATATCGTCTCTGAGGGTATTCCAGTATCTTTCCATTGACTGGAACTGGTTTCTATCTTCTCTTACTGGACAATAATTATGTACCGTTAGTGGGTATTCAAAATTCTCTTCATATAGTAGTTAAAACGCTGCTATGTTCCTAATGTAACATTCATTCTTTCCTTTTCTGGAAGGAAATTATAAAAAATTATAGAAAAATAATGTTCATTTTCGTTTAATAGTAATAATAACGAGTAATTTCCATATGTGTCAACGTTCTACAGGCCATAGTCCTCTAGTTTTCTTAATGAAATTTAGATTTTAAATGCTAAACGAAATGCTGAGTTTGTTATTGAGCAAAATCGGACCAATAGGAGTAGAGGACTACCTACAATTTCATAGGGGGACCTATTTCTCGGAAGAGATAATCTCAAAATTTTGTACGTATACTATTGACACAGTTAAAACTAATTAAAAAAAATTTGTTTACAAATCTTACTTATCTAAGATAGTTTGCAATTAAGCTGGTGGGATTAGGAAACTATAATACCATATATATACATATTTTTTTTTTTTGACCCAATGAAGTCTCGGCTTCATTTTATCTCAGGACAATTTTATTTTATTATTTTATACCGGCCCACCATGTGGAATCTGAGTGTGACTCTAAAACCTATCAATGCAAGTAGGAGACATGGCTGGATTTTATCAAAAATAATAACTTGCCCATAGCTATGGGTGTTTAAAACTGGGTGGCTGCGTTTTTTTTTAAATTTATTTTGTTTTTTTTATAACCACCTTAAATGAAAGAGAGCACGATCCAGTGGTTACGACACTAGATTCCTGAACCAAAGGTTTTCGTTTCAATGTTAAAAGTTAAAACTAAGGTTTATCTTCCTGTGGTACAGTACGTATTTACCAAGAGGATTTCTGATTTGCTACGGAATTGATTGGTTACCATTCTTCATTGAATGAGAAAAAATCAAGCGGCCAGAAAGGAATGCTGCCCACCTCTTGTGTGTCCATACGCATGTGTGTGTGTGTGTCCCCAGGCCTCTGTGGAGAACTAATTTTTTTCTTTGGAAGCCTAATAACTTCAGAAAGTTGTTTACTTTGAGAAGAACCTAAACTTTTTTTTTTTTTTTTTAATTGAAACCTAGGAATTTATATCCTCAGAATCCATGTTTCTCCTTATATAATACATGAATTGTAGAAGGATAGTTCGTTGTTACGAACCACAATACACTCACTTAAAACACTACTATAAATAAAAAAAACGAAAAAAAAACCATAATTTATTAAGGGGATTTTAGATCCACTACAACCAATTCTAAATTATATAATTTTTTTTTTTTTTAATTTTGACAGTGAGTAATAGTTTCAGCAGCAAGCTGCCAGCTGATCATTGTTATAAATTACAAACCACTTGTGTCAAGTGAATCAGTAAATTGCCTTGAAATGAAGCTCAGTCCGTTTTTATGTCTGAAGAGGCAATAAGACAGGAAAATATTAGTGTTATGCAACGAGAGCAGTAAATGATTTGACATTCAGCTGACATTGCCGACTGAATTCCCTTAAGTAAAGATTGAGTAATAATAATTCGGGCATTAATCATTATGCAACCTTGAGAAATTTAAAAGGGTATTAACTCCCCCCCCCCTCCCCCCGGGCAGAAGCTAACTGTTAACATCCCTCACAAATTGGGTGAGGGATGTTAACAGTTAGTGTAAACTCAGTTCTTAACCCTTGAAATTTTCTTGCATTTCATTAAAGAAAGTCCCTCACGCAAGAGATGCGTAATCTAAACATATTTCCCTCAACAAGAGTTAATAATTTGCTGATATCTGAAGGATAGATGTGGAAAGTGACGCTCATCCCTGAACTTAATGAAACTCTCAAATATCTTATGCACTTACATTTTTTACCAATTATAAATGGTAATTTCTTTCCATAACAATAATAAACAATAACAAAAATATTGACGACTATTTAATTTCTTTTAACTTCTTTTAACCCTCATCCCCTATCCCCCATTCCCTCATCCCATTGTTAATTTAAGCCATTTAATGTTTTGAAGTAGAAAGTGTAAATACTGAATTTGGTTTCTATATTTCAAAAATATAAGTTGCCTCAAAATTATATCCTTAAATAGTTTCCTTAATAATTTATATCTTGGAAATAATACAGAATATATATGTTAGAAAATTAAATTATTTAAATTAAAATTTACATATATTATGGTTTAGATTACATACATAATTTTAGTTTAGCATTAAAACTAACTGAAAAGAGAATAAGCTGGTGCACGAATAAAAATTAAGGGGTTGAATACATCCCTAACCATCTAAACCACAAGTAGCCTTGATGTATTATCTTTGAAGTTTTAGTGTTTTCAAAACAGTTTCAAAAATTTAATCTATAGAAAATTTTAAATGTAAATATTTTTGTGCAGAAATTTTTTAATGTGTAATGTATTCATTTTATTTGTATTGTTTTTTAAACTTTATTAAAATAAAATAAAAAATATTTTCTACGAGACCTCCTTGCAGAGAATTACGTTAAAAAATATAACTTAAATGGGACTCTAGACGAAATTCTATTGGATGACGATAAAGTCATCGACTCTGTAATGAACTTTCTGAAAGAGGGCAGGCTATTAAATCTTATCTAGATGCATTTTCAGTATGCTTCTTTTCCATTCTCTCTCAATTTTTTCCTTCTTATAAATTCCATAGTTTCCAAGCACAAAGAAATTACTATGCCCATCCACATAATAACTATTCGCATTAACAATTCATTATACCTCACCATGACCTATTGCTAAGAAATTCTTCTTCTTGAAAATATCTTCCCGCTTCTAAAAACATCTCCCTGGCGTTAATGACCAAAGGTTGACACGCCATTTAAAAAAAAAACAAAAAAAAAACTGCTGATCTAAAAGACAATAATTTAAAAATGTGTGTTTATTCTGAAGTCCTCTCAGGTAACCTGGGCTGTGTCTACAGATGACTCTGAGGCAACATTTTTTTTATTGGCTAACAAAAAATCACCAGGTAAGCCAGCTAGAGAATCTGCTCGTTCCTTTTCAAACCCAACACCACATCTTCTAAATCCGGATGTTCCTTGAAGGGTCTCTGAGGTTATCTTGGTCAGCGTCACTATCTATGTCGTCGAGGGGGGTAATACGATGTCCGATAATACAAGAGGTCATCTGAAATTCAAACGGAATAATTCCGATGCGATAAGTTATCATGGGTAAATACAATGAATCAAGTCAAAATGTATTTCTTTACAATTTTTTTATTATTATTTTAAATCAGACAATGCCTTCTTTATCCTGGCTTCAAACTCAAAGGATAAAGAAAGGACTCCTTAGGAATGACTAAAAAATGCGAACATTGCATATATTCCTAAAATTACTTATTAATAAACAAATAAAAATTGCATTCTAAAAATATACTTGGTAGCTCCTTTATAAAATTATACAAAATACTATGTTAATTGACAAAATTTTCCTGATCCTACATGATCTGGTATTTCAAAATACAATTTAAAAAATCTAATTGAGAATAAACTATATAAAATAAATGTATCTCTTTTTTCAAAATTTAACTTTTAGAATGACATACAGCCTTTATCTTTAAACAATATAAGTAATAATATGAAATTGTGATGAATTAGAATCAACTATCCTGTCGTTAAGAACTTAAATTATTTGTCACATAGCTTATTTATTTACATTTGACGTTCAGTTCTTTCTTAAACCTGTAATAAATTTATAAACCTTTTATACATTTTTTACAAATACATTATCTGATTGAAAATACCTAATTATAATTTTTAATAGCTGAATTATTTTACATTAACTACTTCTAAATAACCGTTCATTCACAGCTCTAAATAAATAGCGTTAGATGGGCGTTTTAAAATGTTTAAATTATTTTAATAATGTAAAATTTAGTGTTTTTAATTTTGATAATGTAAAAAAAATGTTTTTTGAATTTCAATATTTGGTTTTCTATAATTTTGTAAAGCCCCTGGAGATATGATGTTATAGAACAATAACAAAAGTTGCTTGAAATCTAAATGAGCAATAGCCAGAAATATTTCCCTGATATAAATAAATAATATTTTTAGCCCTCTTTGCAGATGACAAAGCGATCCTCTCCTCTCACCCTGATTCCAAAACGGCTTCTAACATTGTACAAAACCACCTTGATGCTATTCAGCAGTGGTTCAGTAAATGGAGAATTAAAATAAATGAGTCCAAATGCGTACAGGTAAACTTTCAACTAAGAAAAGATTCCCCTGTTAATGGTACATACAAAGACATCCCTGGAACTCAACAGGAATGAACATACTAAAACCAAACGACAAGAACTCAACAGACGCCAAGGACTCTTATAGTGTCTTATAAAAAGGCGCTCACAGCTCACAATAGAAAACAAACTGACCATCTACAAGACCATAATATGACGAATCTGGACCTACGGTGCAGAACTGTGGGGTGCCGCTAAGCTTTCCAATATCCAACGAATACAATACTTTTAGTCCAAAATTCTCAAAATAATTGCTAACGCTCCATATTATGTGTCCAACTCTACCCTTCATTACGCATTACAACTTTAATATTCCTTTTGTCAAAGACCTTATCTCCACCCGCTTCAAGCTCTTCTATAGNCGTCATCAAAATACAATATGTTAAGTATATTTTAAATATTTTGTAAGTCACAGTGGGGAGCTAGATTTCCTTGGGCAAAATTTCGTATCAAATGACGTCCATTAGTGTCATTAAACCTCCGTCCATTAGATTAAAATCCTCTTTGGTATTTGAAATCAGAACACTTTTTCTTTTTAGATCTCCCATGAAGTGGTCCTGTATGCCAAGGTCACCTTACATAACGAAGTGATCGCCAACATTCTTCTACTTTTCCTTCATGCATTCTTATTTTGAGCAAATAACTGTTTCTTGTGCTATTTCTTATATGAGATATAATATTTTATTCAATTTCGATAATTGAATATTACTTTTTTAAGAAATCTGAGTTCAAAAAATCTATTGATTACATCACTTAATATCGCAGGCATTTCATCATAATCACTCCTTAGTGACTAAATACTACAACTCAAATGTGAATGCTTTTTTAATTCTGAGCCAATATCCTTCGTTTATAATCACGTTTCTATATAATAAAGCGTATATATATATATAT
>KZ807025.1:486253-510368 GCA_000696205.2 Oncopeltus fasciatus
TGTCTTATGTCTTTTTGCGTTGTTGTCGGTTTGTGTGTCGTCTGTTCGTTTACGTTTGTGTGTTCGTTTTAGTAACAGTAGCGGTCTAAATGTGGTGTCAGATTGTGTGTTGAGTTGTTCGTTAATAATGTTATTGTCAGTGGTCCTTGTTTTGTAGATTTGTGATTTTCTCAGATGTCCATCTTCCGTCCCTTCTGTTGTTTATGTAGCAACGTCATGGTTGTTTGTCGGTGAGGTCGTGTCCGTTGTCTTGCAGATGGTTTGCGTAGTTGGAGTCCCGTTTATTTCGTTTGTATGATCGTGCGTGTTCGTCAAATCTCGTTTTGAGTTTTCGTCCTGTTTGTTCTAAGTACGTCTGTACGACAGACCTTATCGCCGACAAAGCAACCGTTAAGCGACTCTTATACCTGACGCATTCGACCAACCCACTGAATACAAACGCAGTTGAATACAGACAGTGACAGTGTACACATGTATTCGGCCAAGAAGATGGACAATGTCCAAAAGCGCTCGCCAACAGAAGATGGTTTGCAGAACCAATGAAGACGGATAATAGAAGGTATGATAGTTCTATATTCATTGGTAGTGAAAATAACCTTTAAGTTTCAAGCCTGTTTAAAGATCACTTCAACCTTATTAGTAGGATAACTGCATATCTAATAGCTGATGAAGAAAAATATTTTTAGAAATTTATTTTTACTTACTTGTATGCCTTTATGAAAATACTATAATTTCATAACAACTTATTTAACAATTGATTAATTTTCTTAGTGCATTGCTTTTCCAAATTGGAAAAGTCCATCAAGCAGTGGCTGTGTAAACTAAGAAGATTCCCCATATTTTATTAGAGGTATAAAGCCTGACCCAGAAAGGAATGAAATAAAAACACAAAACATATATAATTTTTCAATAGAATGTCCCTTATTACCAATACATTCATTGGTAATAAGGGACATTCTATTGAAAAATTATATATGTTTTTTTGTTGTTGTATTTATAGCCTCTTAGAGTTGGACTTCATCCTCAAATAGCCATATTTTCATAATTTGCAATAATTCTCATGGTTTTGGATTGAAAGGAATGGATACTTTGTATGTTGGAAGGTTTACTTCCTAACTATAATCGAATCATAAATGCATGCATCTTATGTATTGTGTGAGGATTGGTTAAAAGAATCGTAGAGTGTGAGGAGCAACAGTTTAAAACTTTTTTCTACTTACACGTTTTACTTGCGGTTTGCAATATAAATAGCAATTTATAACTGAATATAGTTGTTTTCATTCTAAATTTAGAAAATAATTCTAGGGGTCTTTCCGGCCCGCAAAGATCTACAAATTATTCTAAATGTATGTTACATATCTATTTGATTTTACGTAAGACAAGAGATAAAGAACAAAACGGCAGCTGGACAACAAATAATAGGTTATCTGCCTCACGTTTGACGTTCATCATTCAATGGGTTATCTGTATACACTGATAATATGTTAGTGAAAACAATGATGTAAGGAGAAGAAAAGATAAGAAGTAATGGAAAAATCGTAAATCGAGTCTTCATTTAATGACGACATACTAAAGAGTCTGTCATGCATGAATTATGCGAATAAGCACATTTTTCACAAATATGTTCACGTTCCAATAGAGATCAAAATAAAAGAGAGTAGAGAAGATTTTGAGGCATTGTGAGCATAAAGTGAAATTGCTAAGGCTGGCTGTAGACTGTCCGGGAGGGAGGAGTCGGGGAGCCACTCAACTCAACACTTTTAAATATCTTCTTTTCATAAGTATTTTCAATATAAATATTTTAAAGTATTTCTATCTGTAAAAAATGTAATATTAATGTATTTTCCAGCAATTGATTATTATGTTAAATCTACTTGGTTTTGGTCACTCCCTTGTCTTTCCTCACTTTGGCTCTGCATAATTGGAGTATAGGAGACTCTCTGAGAAACTTAAAGATGGTCTTAAGAAACTTAAAAACAGCTTCATTTTTTTAATTAGTCCTCGATAATCCTAGGTATGCCCATAACTCCACCGGTATGCTGGCTTAGTATAACTTACGATAGAAGCTAAATAGACTCGCTTAGCATTCCTTTTACTAGACAGAAATTTAACCATGCCCTCAGAAGCAGAAAAGGCACTGTTCCCGGTTTCTATATGCACAGCTATGATTTGAATGTATCAATATTTAATAAGGCTGGAATAAAGTACTTTTTATTCATATATATTCCTCACGGGCTTTTCCAGAAGACTGGCAAACAGCTATTGTCGTGCAAATCCATAAAAAAAAAAAAAAAGGTAAGCTCTTAAATGAGTTGTCTGGCTATTGACCCATCTCCCTGATGTAAAATAATGGGAAAATGGTGGCTGATGATGTGATGTTTACATGTGATGTATTGAGAAAAATAATCATCCGAACCACAATCAAAGCGGGTTCCGAAAAGAACGTGGAACTACTGGTAGTTAAGTGCACCAAGAATCTGCAGTTATAAAGGCTTTTGAAAGAAGGCACAAACTCCTCGCTTAATTTTTAGATTTCGGGCATACCTTTAATTGCAAATGCTGCAGACATATAGAAGGAGCTCAAATAAAAATTGGTATAAACAGCTATAAGCTTCATTTAAACAATTTATTGAGGAATCGACGATTTATAGTTGAGATGCCGTTACCAACTCTCTGACGAATGGAGTCCCTCCAGGTAAAGTTCAGAGTGCTCTCTGATGTATAGCTCTAAATGACCTATATAAATAAAAACCCATTTCACATCATCTTTTATGCAGATGATATTCTGATCCACACCAGAAGCAAAGTAGTCACAGAAATTATTTATCGTATAAATAACTTTCTGTCTTTGAGTCGTGGTGACTCCGCGGCGCCGGGTTTGGCACCTTATTTCTATTCCATTGTCGGGGTTTGAATGGCTGTTCCAACCACACCATAGGGTAGGACCCTGCATAAACAAGGAGCCAATTACATAGGGACGATCGGTGTTGCGGGCCACCTCGTCTAGTCACCTCTTTCATGGGCGTATTTCGGCTCCCCATCTCCCCGTAAACATTATAAACTTCCTTCCTTCTTTAGTCAACTGTTGTTGCACATAAAAAAGATTTTAATGACCCTGGTGGTTGGGGCGCTAATAAAAAAATAAAAATTTTACAATCCAAAAGAAACAAAAATAAGATATAAGATATCGATTAAGATTAGTAAAATATTTAGTTATATTTGTTTTACACTGAAGCCTTTAAAATAGTGTGGGTAGTGTATGCAATTATTAACAAACAAAATAGCACTAAACAAATTTTATAAAATGGCAAATAGAAAAATAAAATCTGAAATAATTATTTTTAACACAATAAATATAAAAGATAATAATAATTGTTCAACAGTCAACAGTTGAAGAAAAACAAATAATAACATACAATAAATCTGTGTCACAAACAACAAAACATTTAGGCTTACTGATATTCTCCTAAATTATTACAAGGGGTTGACAAAGTAAAAGTAATTCCGATCATTAACAAAAATTCAAATCAGTTCATCTAAATACATATAACTATGTGAATGAGTGTCTACATATTTACCCACTTCAATATTTACAGAAAAAATAAATATCAAAAGAATTATAAGCCCTTATTTATTCAGCCATCCATTTTTTAAATTTTTAATCTGTTTATTGCAGCCTGTAAATAAAATTACATTTTACATATTGTTCACAGTATTGTTAATTGGCTGTGACAATACCATGGAGATTTGCTCCACTTAAAAAAAAACTACTTAGTTCTTCACTTGTAGAACACGGTATATTTTCAATGTATGAATCAAATCCTGTGTATTAAAAATACACAACTAAAAGTAGGATCATCAAATTAATGAGATAATGTGATTTCTTCCATTTTCTTTTTGAATTTTTAGTTCCGATATTTTTGAATCTTTACTGTCTTCTTCCTTTCTTATGCAATTAAGATTAAGAGATAATGGGAAGTGATCTGAAAATGCACTTAATTTGAGCACTGAAAAGATGCAAACCCTAGTTAAAATTCCTTCTGATCCGGCACATATATCAATAACAGAGCTACCCTATATACCAATAAATATAAATTCTTCATTTCATCTTCAGGGAGACAATTCCAAATTTAAGAATTCCAACATTACCTTTCCATGTTTGTCTAGTTTTGTACCTTTTGATTTTCTGTTCATCAATTAGTGGTAGCAGCATATTTTATAGTCGTATAAATTTGCTTTTTGCAATGTCTGCATTCATATCCCCAATTTAAATACTTTAGGCTCTGTAGGCTTTCCCATAATTCATCAAAATCTTCTTCCCATTAGTCAGTGTTTAGAAATACTGTAACTATATACAACTGTGATAACTCAGCTTGTTAAACATTCAAACATATATGATTATTTATTTGAACAAATAGAATATTTTTAATAAGAGGATGCAAAAATTTTGCACAAGCTAATATATCACCGGATTTGTGACCAAACTTGTTCATTTTACTGGCAGGGGGCCATTTAATCATGAAATCATTTTTTGAAAATATTTTTCAAATTGGTCTTCATTATTTACATTTACATGAGTTCAAGGAAGAAAATTATAACATATTCATTTAGAACTTTTAAGCCACAATTATTATAAGAAACAATCCTAATAACATCAATTTTTATGTCCACACTTGATCTGACAGACGGACTCACCTCATTTTTTAAATGTATTACTAATCTGAATAAGTAGTTTAACTTTGGTGGGACCATCAACAGTTCTATCCCCACAAATACCTTCCTGGCACCAAAAGAGTTTCTCACCTTCCACAATAGGCTAGGTATCTCTCACTGTCACTCTAATCCTCGGGTTTTCGGTTCTTATGTCTCTTCTAATTTTTAAAAGATCAGTTCTCTTATTTTGAGTTACTGGACAATAGTCTTTGTTAATTGAAAATCCTGTCCCTTTTAGGAATTTAGTTTGCCTCAAAATTCTTCTGAAATCTGATAATTTTTGTAATTTGGCTAGTATTGTTTTCTTATCATTATCCACTTTCCCTACTCTATAAGCTTCATCAATTTAAATCAATTTTTTCTCTTAAATTTTTAAAATCTAGCTATAAAATTGTTGTGCCAGAAGCTTGCAGTCTTCAGTTTCCTCTATTGGTACCCTCTGAAGAGAATTTTTTTTTCCCTTGAAATATTTTCTAATATCGTAATTTGTTCTTTCAATTTGCTAATGCTCCTTAGCTGATCATTTTCTTGACTATTAACTTTCATTTGTTCAGCTTAGCTATATCTTCCATTGTTGCAATATTTTTTTGAGTTTTTTGTTCATAACACTGTTTATACTCTCAACGAAAATTTCTTTCATGCAATCCATTAATTGAATTTTTGACATATTTCCCAAGGGTTCCGCCATTTTAGAAGTATCTTTTTTATTAGTTTGGAGTTCTGGTGAACTTCAGTTTCTTTTTAATGTTTTCTTTGGGGTGAGACATGTTTCAATGTTTTGTGACATAGAATTTTATTTAATTACAAAATGTTTTCTAAATATTATTAGAAGTATTTCTAAATCAAATGGGGGCACTATCTCGTTTTAGATAACCAGATTCCTGATTCTGCCAGATGCAAAAAATCTCACTAAACATCAGAAGACAGGCCTTAACATTTAAAAAACAACTTTGTAAAACTATAGGTATGTACGATTCGTTTATACCACTCAAATAAGACTTTATTAGAGCCGATGTATACTGCGTGGCCTCAAATCGGACTCTTGAAAGAATATGCTTAACATATATTTGCACAGATTTGACAATAACCATGTCAACAAATGTGTCCAATACTTAGCCTGCCATAGTACTGCTTCTTTCCTTCCTCTTTTAATTTAAAAACAGTAATATTTTCTGTAACTTCCATAACAGATATCTCCATTAGTTATCATTAATAATTAACAAACAGCTTTATGCCAACAAATTAATTAATTGAGAAGTCCAAAATTGTTGGTTTATTTAGTCAAGTTCATTAATTCTCCAAAAAAATTTTATATGAATAGCTAAGTCAGTGATCAATAAGAATGAAATTTTGAGTAGTGCTTAACATTTTTATGAGCAAATGAGCCCATCTGAAATGTGATATAAGAGCATACATCAAATACACTTATGGAACCTTTTAATAGTTTAAAATATACCAACTGTCTAATAATAGGAAAATTTATTAGAATATAACAAAATTGAAATTTAAGGCTTGACTCAAAAATATTTCAATTATTGATATATTCCAAAGCTGATTATAATTCTTACACTTCTTTTCGTTGCTTTTTTTATTTTCCGTAAATTGATATATTTTAGGCAAACGAAAGAAGAATTGCAAATGATTCAAAACTGAACCAATTGTTGTAAATCATATAGTTAGTACAAAGGTCAAATAAATCAATATTTTTTAATATAAAAATATAATGCAACAGATTATGCACATAAGATATGTATCTATAAAGTATATAGATAAAACTACTTTCAGATGATATTTACATACACATTATTAACAATATTTATTATTTTAATAATAAAAACCAGTCATTGGCTTGTTCATAAAAGCCAAAACAAGAGAAATAAAGAAAAACAACTTCAGTTAGTTAACAAATATTAGCCCCTTGGTCAATANGGTTTTATAAATAAGGGTAAATAAAAAAGCTAAAACTAAATTTCCAAAAATTAAAATTAAAAAATGAATGACGTTAAACTTACCAAATGACATACTATATATATATTATACCATATATTCAAAGAATAAATAAGGAGCCATAAATCAATGAAATAAAAAAGTAACTATTTATAAAAAAAAATAAGTTAGGGGCAAAATATTTCCTTTAGATATTGAAAACAATAAACTTATAAATTAAGTAGTATCCAATAAATGTTTGATATTATTTTAATTAACAACAGACAAAAGATATTATAAATAACAGAACTAGAAATAATTAATATTAAATATGTTTTAAAAAAAATTTAAATGTAAACAAATTTACCTTTAATTCCTGAATTAGATAATTGATAGTTGTACAAAAGTAGCATACCTATTTTCAAGCCCTTTAGTTTTATTATCACCTAGTCAATATTGAAACATTCTGTCACAGCCACAAGTAACCCATGAACATTATAAAATAATACAATATGAAAGAAAACTAGTTGGTTTAAGAAAAAACACATTAAACTTGAAATTGTACTTAATGAAATTCAATAAAAATTATCATGCAACAAAGTAGTACAGTAAATTCCATTCCTTAAAATATAAAATTATTTAATTAGGATGTATCTTTTTGGATCCAAAATAGTTAAAGGGTATGTGTGTGTGTGTGTGTGTATATATATATTCCCCACAAATACCTTCCTGGCACCAAAAGAGTTTCTCACCTTCCACAATAGGCTAGGTATCTCTCACTGTCACTCTAATCCTCGGGTTTTCGGTTCTTATGTCTCTTCTAATTTTTAAAAGATCAGTTCTCTTATTTTGAGTTACTGGACAATAGTCTTTGTTAATTGAAAATCCTGTCCCTTTTAGGAATTTAGTTTGCCTCAAAATTCTTCTGAAATCTGATAATTTTTGTAATTTGGCTAGTATTGTTTTCTTATCATTATCCACTTTCCCTACTCTATAAGCTTCATCAATTTAAATCAATTTTTTCTCTTAAATTTTTAAAATCTAGCTATAAAATTGTTGTGCCAGAAGCTTGCAGTCTTCAGTTTCCTCTATTGGTACCCTCTGAAGAGAATTTTTTTTTCCCTTGAAATATTTTCTAATATCGTAATTTGTNCTGAAAATAAAGGCTGGCTCATATATTTTATGAGACTTTTCCTCATTTCAATAATTGATGTGGTAAAATGGAGACTATTGATAAAATTAGTAGAATTCCAAAGACAACAATATGAGTTGAACCTTTGAAAGATTCACTTTAGTGCACTGTGGATTGTTAGTTGTTAATAAGCACTGTGTACAGGAATCTGTTGTGTTAACAGTAAAGTGTTTTAACATTTTATTTTCGAAAAAATATATAACAGCAAAATGAGTAAACAACTGAACTATTCATAAACTAAACAATACCTACTAACGACAAACCGATTCGCATTTTAGTAGTATCTATTTCAGTAATTTTAACTTTAACAATCTGGCCTAAATGTAAATCTTTTCCATTAAGTTTAGTAACATGTATGAGGCCAGAACATTCAACCCCAAGGTCAACAAATGCACCAAAATGTGTAACATTTTCTACACGCCCAGACATTTCTGTATTGACAAATAAATCACTGATTGAATTTACTTTGTTACGGAACAATGGCTTATCAAACGTGCACCTTATATCCCAATCTAAAGGAGTTGTCAGGGCTCCCAAAATAAGGTTTACTGTTTCAAGTGGTATATGTAACTTGGTCGCCAAACTATTCAAATTCTCACATGCCATAAACTGTTTGAGCTTTTCTATACATTCTGTAGAGCCGATTTGAGAAGGCTGAAGACCATTCAATTCTAATATTTTTCTAGAGCTACCATAGTCCTCCGGATGGATAATTGTTTGATCAAAATAATTTATTCCTGACTTCACTTTATTTTTATCCTTTATACAAGTCCCAGGAATAATCTTAATAAAACCAGCACATTGCTGGAAGGTTTTTGGTCCTATGCCTTTAACTTTCTTTAAATCTTCTCTATTTAGAAATGGTCCTTTGCTTTCCCTAGTATCAATTACAGTTTTAGCTTTGCTCTCCGATAAACCAGCAACTCTCTTTAATATCCTTAAAGGTGCATTATTAACATCAACACCCACAATACTTACACATTCTGAAACAACATCATCAAGAACAGTTTCCAGTTTTTTTTCATTAATGTCATGTTGGTACATTCCTACTCCCAAATGCTTTGGATCAACTTTAACTAACTCACATAGAGGATCTTGAACACGTTTTGCAAGGGAAATAGCACTTATAATATTTGGTGAAATACTAGGATATTCTTCAGCAGCTTCAGTGCTGCAACTATAAACTGAGATACCATTCTCACTAGCAACAACATACTTCAAGGTCCGGTCTAACCAACCCTTTTCAATAAGTTTGCTTATCATTAATTCTACTTCTCGACAACCTTTTCCATTACCAACAACAAGTAGATTTACGTTAAACTTATTAATTAATCGGACAAACATGCATTCCTTGTTAACAAAATGTTCAGGATTACTTAAATACAAAACAGACACTTCAAGTACTTCCTGTTGGGGATTCAAAATTGCTATTTTACACCCATTTTTAAACCCTGGATCGACAGAGCAAACAGTCACATTACGAACAGGTTGAGTTAGAAGAAGATGTTTCAAGTTCAAAGAAAAAACCTCAAGGCTTGCCTTTTCACCTTGCTTAGTTAATTCTGTACGGATGTGACGCTTGAGATAAGGACACACTCTTTTGGTGTACATAAAATCCAAAGCTTTGTTAAAAATTAGTTCCCTTCTATCGTACTTTGCACCCCAGTACCACTTCTTTCTAGCAAACTGACTTATTTTGTAACGAAATGAGTCTGGTACAGTGAGAGTTACTTGTAAACAATGTTCAGTCTCCCCCCTATTAATAGCAAGTGTTTGATGAGGTTTGATCAAGTGGTAAGGGCAAGCAAAGTTATAATAATTTGAATAAACATCCTCTGGTCTGTTTTTTTTCAGAACTTTTTCAGAAGCTTTTTTACCAGTAGCTGTTTTTTGCTTGCAGTTTAAGTATATTCTTTCAGTCTTCATTAATTCACGGACCTTATCCATTAATTCACTGTCTTTTGACATCATTTCGCCAACATAATAAATAATTAAATCAGTAATTTCATTAACACTCAAATCTTCTTTTACATAATTTTCAAGGTTCACAATTCCTCTTCCATATAAAACATTTTCAGCTGGAGTGGAAAGGCCCAAGTCAATTACTTTAACTAGTTTAGATGATTTTAACACTTTAAAGGGTTCATATAAATAATCTAGTTCTTGTTGAGTGACACACGAATCTATAGCATTCGCAAGAGGAGCATCTAAATATCCCAAGGTCTCTAATTTTATTTTCATTTTGTCAGCTTTGTCAATAAGTTTTTTTATAGATTCATGTCGCTGTTTAAGCATTCTAACTTCTTCGGGGGATAAACCACCAGTCAAATGACTTCTATACCTTACAATAAATGGAACTGTTGCATCACTATTAAATAAATTTACTAAATTAACCACTATATGATAAGGCACATTTGATTTCTTCGAAATCAGTCTACACTCCTTCGTGGTCTGATCATCATTTGATTGACTAGACTGAAATTTAATTTTATCATGGTTAGCCTCAGTAATAGGCCGGTCGTTTTTAGAACTGATAACCTCATTTTTAGAAGTTTTCGCTTTAATCCCTTCTTTTTTATTAACTGTTTTTTTCTTAGCAGGCACCTTTTTTTTAGTAGTTTTTTCAGTTAGATTCTCCAAACTCTCAATAGATGACTCTAATTCTTTTTTTTCTTTCTTTACAGCTTTCTCCAATATTTCTCTCTTGACATTACTATTATTTATATCTTTTTCAATTTCAAGGTATTCAGACTTAATAACAACTGGAGGTTGGTTTTCAATTTTTTTTTCTTGATCTGAAGGATAATTTTTTATTGGATAACATTTTGCATCAGAGTAAGCAGAGTCAGTAATATAATTTGGTCGTTTAGTTTGACAACGAAAACATTGCTCCCTCCATGCAAAGTTTATGCAAGAACATTTAGTGTTAGAACATACCCAATCATTCTCTGCTTTCACATTTGAGGATCTAAATGGAAACTTATTTTCTTGTAATTCTCTACATTGAAGATTGTTTGTTTGATTGTTACTCACATAATTTTCTGGCTCAAGGGGCTTCTCAGACTGACACCTGAAGCAAACTTTTCTCCAATGAAAGTTATTTGAGGCACAATTTATACATTTCCAATCACCTTCTCTGGAAGCGAACTGCTGAACAGGAACCATTTTGTTTGGAAACATATCACTGTTTTGCTCTTCTTTCTTAAAAAATGGATCATCATTTTGCTGCCCAGCATTGTCAGAGGGCTTCTGAAGTTTACATCTAAAGCATATATTTCTCCAGGGAAAATTATGAGCACCACAAGAATAATTTTTACACACCCAATCACCAGACTTTGTAGGACCTAAATGAGTAGGCTTAGGTTCATGACATCTGAAACATTCAACTCGCCAGTGGAAGTTACATTCAAAACAATTTCCACATTCCCAGTTTTTGTCCCTAGATATCTCAATAAAATTATTTGTGGCCTGATATTGAGGTTCATCTAGCTCAGGTTTTACATGGCTATGCGCAAGTCGAAAAGAATTATCTCTAGGCTTGTCTAATAAGGAAGGAATTTCACTGAGTTCTTGCTTAGTGATTTTAGAGAACACTGGTTCATCTTTAGTATGACTATCAGAAGCAAATTCAGTCTTTACTTTCTTAGTGGGTATTTCATGTTCATCAAGATCAACAGTCAATATGTTACTCTCTTCAGTTTTAACTTTAACACGTTTTTTATTAGTTTTAGCTTTAGGCTGTTTACTTTCCTCGGTTGATTGCGTGATCTTCTTCCTAGACTTTACAGTCTTTTTTGGTTTTTCAGCATTGACACGGAAAGAATCATCTGAAATGTATGAACGTTTTAAACGCTTACTATCTACAGTTTCGTCATCACTGCTTAAAACTAACACATCTTCATACAGAGATTTCTTTTTGCACTGCCTAGCAGGTCTTCTCCCAATATTCTGTCCCGAAGTTGTCATGTCAAACTTGTCAAAACAGTTGTGGAAGAACAAATAAGACTCACTCACAAATTTCAAAAGCAGTTATATGATTTAATAATTCATTACCACTTATTCAAAGGCAAAATATGGCAAATAAATATAAAGCCTTAATGTCAAACACTTTTTTCATGAAAATTACATCAATCGAACAATAGATTGTTAGATTACATTCAGAATAAAGTTATTGCCGCGATAGGAAGGTAATTTAAGGTTATTAGGTTTCATTATGAGAATCGATTAATTCATCGATTAAAGTAATGATAACGAGCTCACTGATAGACTGCAAGAATTGTGACGTCAAAAGAACTGGAGTTGGAAAAAAAAAAAACTGTTTATTGTTGCTTAATTTTGTTAATTTGTTTTATTCACCTTTCGATATGACTCAATTTTATGCTCCAGAACTCTTCTAGAAAAGAAAGGAGCTTTAGTTAGTTTCAGGCTAGGAGCAGACTTTTTTATTACCGCTTTTAGGTTAATAGCTTTTAAGTAAGAATAATTTTTAAAAGTATCATATTAATTAGAGTTTTTCTTCTTTTGAAAGTTCATGAAATAATTCGATATTTTTTGAAGTGTTTTGTGTTAAAATTACTTAATTTTAAATTAAGAAATAATGAAGTATGATTTTTAATGGGATCTAGTGTCAGGTTTTGTTGATTAAATCCGTTACTTTATTACAGTTGTTATTATTTAGTTTTCTTAAAAAACCTTTTAAGATATTATTTTCACTGTAAGTAAATATTTAAGTCTATTTAAGTAAACCCTTAGAATAGTTAGTTAATGACTAAAATTACTCCTTAGGGGAGGGGGAGACTACACTACTTGAATTTAGTCAATATATTCTTTGATTAATTAAAAACTGATAGAATTAAATTTCACAATATTTATATTTAAAATATCCCAAAACAAGAAAACTATTTAATAAAGTATTTTCAAAGATTGGTAGGCTACCTTATTTGAAAAATATATACAAGAAATATTTAAGCTTTCCATTGCTAACTGTTTAATGAATTATTATTGGTTGAGCAGGAGGGTTGATTAATAGGAAGATCATATTGAATAATCATTGATATCTAATAGTATAATGACAAATAAAAGTATAATATGTAGAAAATTAGTTTCCTAATGTTCTATCACTAGAACAATTTTTAATAAAAACGCACATTATGTAATATATTAAAGAATGTAACTATGAGTATTGAAAGTCTCCATAACATTCCCTTCTGAACAATCTATTGATCTATAGGGTAGTATATTTTATCCTTATTCCTCCAGCATGGGAGATAAAATTATAATTTTAATTTATTTATCTTTTATGAAGTATGGAAAATATGCTTATTTTAGACTTATTCTATCCTCATTGGGTTTTTATTACCAATAAGTTAACTAGATAAAATATTTCAAATCAAATTTAAAGTATGAGTTCACCAATACAATAAAGCAGCTGTCCTTTTTTATATTCCAGGGAGAAAAAATAAAAGCTATCTTTATTGAAAAATGCTAAAACTTAATTATTTTGTAATATGAAAGTTCCAATGCACCCATAAACTAAATGGAGTAAAATTTTTAATTTTAGGTACACATTTGAAGTTGTTCAAGGTATTGCTCAGTGGCTATTAGACCGTACCACTATCCGGCCGAAAATTGGAATAATCTGTGGCACAGGTCTTGGTGAGTAATGCAGTATACAATGTAATTTATTACAAAATGACCTAAACTTGTTCAAAGGAATCTATCTGGATGATATTTTAAGAAATAAAATAAAACAAACTATGGCTTACTGACTAAGATTTTATTATTTTAACTGTAATTAAATTCAGGACAATCCTTTTTGAAGCATGAAAAAACAACTCCTATTTGTATTTATTTATATATATTTTTTAATTATTTTAGTTCTATATTTTGACATTTTCATGCAAGTAACATATAGCAATATGCCCTCTAATTTGGCAATAAATAAAATTTTTTTTATATATTACACACTTAATGTTTGGCTAAATTTTCTGCAGGAGCACAAATTCTATAAAATTTATTAATAAATAAAAAAATACCATTATACAGAAGGAAAAATATTCAAATATGAACATAAAGTTAAGCCTCATAAAAACATTGAGTAAAAGTATAATGAAAACACAGAAGAGTCAGTGTATTTTAAAGGTATAGGAGGCATCCTTTTGAGGGATAAGTTGCCTGAGATTCATAGAAATATTAATTATGGGGAAAATGAAAGGTCCGAATACTGAAATGCTAATCGGTGATTTTTGTTTTAAGATATGAAAAATATTGATTTATGTGGAGGAAATATACTCTTTGTCTGTTCTACCACAATTTCCCATGAGAAAAACAAATCAGTAATGATTTAGTTAATGTAGAGCAGAAGTCTCTCCCTACCCATCACCCCATTTGATATGGTACTTTCATAATATTATGAATTTTTCTCTTACATGTGTTCAGTATTCAGTTTTCATGCATTTTATATAGTTGATTACACACAGTTTTATCATTTCATATATCTATTCATGTGATATTGTAACATATAGACATGTTTCTGCATTATTTTGTTTCCTTTCAATACTCAGCCCTGATGAAGGCCAGAAATTTAGGCCATAATGATGGAGAAAATTAAAAACTCGTTTTTTTACAAATAAGTTTTTAAATCTTCAACTCCCAAGACTGAACCCTGACTAACCTATCCTCATTTACAAATATAATTTTACAATACTACAACAATACAATTCAATATTTTCTGCTGCTCAGATAAAAATATAAAATACATATAAGGAATATTAGTTTGTTTTTTTTATATCTTTTTTTTTTTCATTATACAACTGCTCACTCTAGTTTTTTAAAAAAAAAAGTTTCTGATGGGAAATAATTCAATTATATGAAAGAGGACATAGTATAAGGCAGAATACACCTCACAGGATTGTTGGTTTATATAGAAGGAACATTTTTTTTCATGGAGGATGACTTCTGTAAAACTATTGACTTTATATTCAGAGTGAATATTGTTTATTGCTTCCAGGTGGGTTTTCTGATGCAATTTCTGACAAAGAGGAATTTAAATATGCAGACCTTCCCCTCTTCCCTATGAGCACAGTAGCTGGCCATGAAGGGAAACTAGTTCTTGGGAGATTGGAAGGAGCTGAAGTTATTTGCTTCAATGGTAGATTCCACTACTATGAGGGATATAACAATTATCAGGTATAATACCAACTATTTCAACAAATTTCATCTGGTTCTTATTTTTATTATATTTTGTTATTTCTATTTTTATCTCTATTCTTATTATTTTCCTTTAACTTCATCAGACAAATTAATAAAAAAAAAACTTCATTTTGAAATTCTTTCAAAAATTTATTGTTATATTATTATTTTTGGTTAATTATCTTTCTAAGCTGAACTGCAGCCTGAAAATGTGTTCTCAAAACATAAGTTTTCAGATAAAGAGTAAGTTCATACCTACTAGCACATTGAGCCTTTATTTAAAGCTGAACTGATTAAGATTCAACAAAATCAATTTTTTTTAAAATTACTAAATTTTTATATTTAGTAATTTTTAAAAAAAATACTGAGAATAGTCAGGAGGAAATATTTAGTGTTCAATCAGTAGATTTTCAATAAAAACATATTTGTGTAATCAAACTTTTTTTAAAATTATTTATATTGTTTCTCAACCTGAATTGACCAGAACCTAAATAAGACCTACTTCTGGATATTTTAGTAAAATAAAAAAAAAAATTCTGTCATCTAGAACTGAATAAACTAAGTGAATTTCTCAGTATCATAGTTGATGAATAATTGTATTTAAACTTTCCATGTCACATAATCCCCTCACTTATTAAATATATCTTTTATTGCTCTAACCTAAATATTCTGCCCAATGTAGGAAAAACTATGTGTATTTTCACTCGACATTTCAGGTAATACCCCACTCTTATTCGTCTGATTTTACTACTAATTATGGCTTCTAGGCCTAAATATGTACACCTAAACATTTCCATTAAAAAATTATTCAACTCTTATTCATAGTTTTCATGAAAAATAAGTTGTTAAAAACCAATTTTTATTAAAATTTCAGAACATTCCATTTTGTAAGTTATAATGTTTTTTTAGAAATGCTATTCAACCAAATTTTTCACTTTTATAAATCTGAAAGGCTAACATATCAAAATTTGTTTAAAAAATAAGTACTTTATGTTTGTTTTTGTTTAATAACAATATCTGTTAATATGTACTTCAACAAAAGTCACTTACAGTTTACTATGTAGATATAAACATTTTTGAAGTGAAATGATTAAAAATAACTCATCTCACCATACAATTCTTTTATGATGAATAAACTGTTAATTTTTCAGTGTACTATAAGTGTTCGAGTGATGAAACATATGGGAGTAACACATCTCTTGATGTCAAATGCAGCAGGTGGCTTGGAAGATGACTATCATGTTGGAGATATAATGATTTTGAAAGATCACATTAATTTTATTGGTCTTGCTGGTGAAAGTCCACTCCGAGGGCCTAATGACAACAGGTATGACATTCATATGATCAAGTTCATAAATTAAAGATCAATTAATTGATAATAATCAATGGAAATCTAATACAATGAGCACAAAAATAAATTGAAACAAATGTAGTAGCCAAAGTGTGATTTATCTCTGTTATAATTTTCTTCATCTGTTTGGATATTGTTAAAGTAAAAAATAAACTAATTTTTAGTTTAAATTCATATTGGTTCTATATTGCTATAAGATTCTATAGCGATATTTGGCCTAGACAAATCTAATTCTGCATGATTTATAAGCAAATGAACTAGTGGATACTGATGATGACTATATTCAAATGAACTAATATTTTTGATTATTTGATGGATAGTGTGTTCAAGGATTTCATATCTTTCTTATTATTACATAAAATCACATTCAGATTATTTTATCTATTAGTTTTCTTTAGGTCACATGAATTTATAAAAATCAAAGAGATGAATAGAATGATGTGAAATTTGGGGGGGGGTTGTAGGGTGGATGTTATAATACTCATTCAAAGTACTGAGATGCACAATATTAGAAATACTTTTTTACTGTAAGCCGAATTGCCAAGCAGATCTTTTGATAAATGTTTTGAAAATGTTCCTCTAAAAGTCTATTCATATTGGTATGTTATCATATCTTAGAAATATTCAGGTAAGAGTTATACCCAAATAAAAATTTAGATTTCCCAAGTTTTTATTGATATACTGGCTAATCATATATTAAAATTAAACACGACCATTGTTGCCAGTCTTTATATGTTTAAAATAAAGAATGGTCACACCAGGTGATTGAACGACTTTTTAACATGTCCAACATAATACTAGTATAAAGTCAAGCATGATTGTTTGAACTTGAATTTGTGAGGCATGAAATTTATTAATTTTCTATGTTGAATCATATGTTGGTATCCAGCTTCCCAGTAGGTTGGTTAATTGACTCGTCCACTTTAGTGTTTTTTTTTTCAGATAATACTAAAAAAATGGCCCAAAACCTATGAACATCTAAAAATTTACTTTTAAATGAGAGGCAGCCGAAGTCTACAATTTTTTTCATTGAAAAAAAATTTCTTTTTTTTCTCTTCTTTTTTTTTTTGATAGTGAAAAAATTGCAATCAATGATGGAAGACTTTTCTTCTGTAAAAAAAAAAAAAAAAAAAAAAATGTGTACGCCATCCCTCGATTTGAATAATGTCAATTTTTCTGCAAATTAATTATTTCATATTTCTAAGTAAATCTTAAAGAGTTGTCAAAGTGTCATCCCATTGATGCTGAAATGCTAGCAATAATTGAATTAATTTATTCATCAATTATGATTAGGGAGGAATTATTTCTGGTCTTCTGTTAAGACAACTGCAGTAACAATTATTTATTTTACAAGAAGATTCTATTAATTTTGAGAAATTTTGAGTCTGAACAACTAGGTTGAGATGGGAAGGAGATAAATGATCATGTAGTGAGGTGTATGAGTGCATCAATAGTTGAGGTTCTGTCAGAAAAAGTATTTTATAAAAACAGTCACAAGAATTTTGGGGCTGTTAATTCCAAAAATACCAATTATAGAGTAAATCTTCAATGTATTGTTATAATAAAATTATAAATGTACTGGGATGAAATTTAAAAAAATAAAAATTTTTCAAAGTTTAGGTCTCAAGTTTGCCTACCCTAGAAGTAATATTGCCAAAGTCATAACCAAACTTTAATTTATTTGGATCATCCATCTCTATTTGTAAATCGTGATGACAGGAAGATCTCAAGCAATGTTACCACAATAATTAAACTCAATGAGTTAAAAATAGCAAATAATGTTCTTAAAACACACAACCAGGGAAAATTCCCCAAATCCTGCCATTAACATTCCTGCCTGTAATTTATATTAGAAACTGAAAATGATAACAAACTTCCTTCCTTGGCCTACTACTCATGAAACAACCTGACAGAATCATACTTACCAACTAGCTCACTTAACCAACTTATTTAACTTGGTTCCTCCGCTAAATCTCTCCTAATGTTTGCCAACACTGTCAATGACAGACAAAATAAAATATTTTATGAGAACAATCTCAATAGTTTAATTCCTTTGGAATTCCCCCCCCCCTTCATAAAAAGGAAAAATGAAAAGCTCTGAAATGTATTTACTGGGAAAAGTATTGACATATTCTGATGATGGCTAATTAAAAAAAATCTCTGATTTATGAATGTTTGTGTTATTTGGAAGAAAAAGTATCCTTATCAATATTATTAGTTCATATTTCATAGACTTTTTCCTGTGGTTATATTTTTCTAATATTTTCATGATTTGCCACAATTAAATTGACTATTTGGTTTACAGATGGGGAGACCGATTTATTCCAACAACTCATATTTATGACAAGAACTTAAGATGTCTTGCAAAGGAAGCAGCTGAAGAAGCTGGGCTGGGACCCTACATTAAAGAAGGAGTTTACTGCATGGTTGGTGGACCAAACTTTGAAACTGTTGCAGAATGTCGCATGATTAAAGGTTTTGGTGCAAATGCCATTGGTAAGCCTACCTGAATGATAACCATTTTAGGATTTATATTTTTATGACTAAGGATATTTGAGAAAACAAACAAATGGTGAGGATCATTTTATAATTATTGTTTCAGACAATAAACTGACTTTACTAACATAATGAGTCAACAAATAACCTTATTATTATCCATAATAATAAAAATAACATTCCCATTTTATAAACATAAATATTGCTATAGAACATTTGGCCACATTAAAGCCATTCACAAATCCAAAAAGATTCCTCCATATAGAGATCTTTTTTTATTGTTTCCTGTGCTCTATAACATATATACTTCCATTTTAGAAAGCTGGTTCAGACTAGAGATGGAGCATAATTACGAGAAGGTTAGATCTCTACCTTGGTGGGGTGATCAGTAGATCTGGTAAAGTAGACACACCTGCCTACCCAATAAGCTTCATCTTCATAATTGTATTCAAATACAATCAACAGATTGGTGTTAATAACCTTTAGAGTTAGCACGCCACATAAAAAAAAGTTTATATATAAATATATATATCCAACACAGATATATATTGAACTATATTTCTAAGACATATTTCACATATTATTAGATCTGTAATTTTGTTGTCAAGAAAATATAGGTGGGAAAGAATGTCAATTCCATCTATTGAAGTGTATCTTTCTTGGTGCTTTGAATTGTGTGGAAAGCTGGATTCTAAAAGAGAGGCTACTAAATTGTTTTACTGCTTCTGAAATGGGATTTCCTATGATAATTCCAGAGAAAAATCAGAGAGATTGTATCTGAATGACAGGTTCATGGAATAACTGAAAGCTTACCCAGTGACATAAATGGTATGAACAATGTCTGCTGCATTAGACCACTACAGAAACCCAATAAAAACCATGGAGGAAAGACCACTGTGAAGGAGATCAAGAGGGTAAAATTGAGGTAGAAATGAGGAAGCTTGTCAGAGATAGATATTTTTAGCATAAATAGCTGGAACCTACCTTCTCCATCCTTTTCACTAAAAGGCATATAGGCGTAAGAAAAAAATATGAAGAAGAAAATAATATTATGTTGAAGTACACATTACTTATTATATAGACTTAGCACTGTCTTGTTCTGTGAGATTCATGTAATATTTCTATCATAGTTGTCTATGTGCTCCATAATTCTACATTCAACACATTTAGAGCTTGCTATCGTTCAGTTGATTTTTAATATTTTAATTTCGCACTCCAGGGTGTTTAGGACTATGCTTTACTGCTGTAGAGCCATTAGTACTGGTTTAATGATTATATTATATACTCTTAGTTAAAGTGCCTCAGAGATCTTTATTCATTTAAGAATGCAGCTGATGAATTCCATCAAGCAGGAGGGGGAGGTTTTCTCATCCTTGGCCTTCAACACACCAGTCCTCTCTCAGGAGGGAGTTTTATCAACCTCTAGCTATGACTGTTGCACACCCTGGTGAGTATTTGGTACTAATAGCTCTCAAAAAGCTAGAAGAATTGGGATTCAAACCCAGAACCATTTGCCATTTGGCATGTAAGCAATGCTTGCTAATCACAACATTATGGGTACTTCTTTATTGTATTAGTGTGTGTCTTTAAGTCTTTAAGGTTGAGGACAATTGCGAAGGTTCTTTCCTCCACTGTATTGCAAATCAATAAGACTGAGAGAAGGATCGTCGTATCAGGTTTTTGGCGACATTGATAATTTGGAAGAACAGATGGATTTGGTATACCAGTCAGTTAAAAACTGACTGTCGGGTTGTCTGATGATATATATTGTACAAACAGAAAACCATCTTAATAAAAGATTGAAAGTGCCTTGTTAAGATTAACAGCATTAAGATTCATGATAGAAGCTCTTCGGCACTCTCCCTTCATGCTATTAGCAACAAACACATGCCTGCTTTTAATCAAGCTACTATCCTGGCCTCTGAGCCTTTCCATAAGAAAAGGCTGATTTCGGAATGTGTGCACATTAATTTTATATATTTTTATGTGTGATTAAGTAACCAAGCAGTAAGAAGTTTCAGTAAAGCAAAAAGAAATAAAAATGCATTCAGCTAAGTTAAATAGTAGAGATAGTTGATAGTACAACGAGATAATTGTAATAATGAAGAGGAAAAAAAACAACTTACGNTTTAATTGACATCGAGTTTAGCTCTTGACACTAAGATGTGACTATAAACCTCCCTCGGAGATCTCTCCAGACATCGCTATAGCCCTGATGATGACTTAAAAGTAAATATGGCCTTAATAAAATAATTATCCAACAATTTTGGAGTATTTTATTTTTCAGATCCTGTCCGACAGAATAGGGTCAGAAAAATAAAATTTATCTGGTATACCAAGTATTATAATACTCTGTGGCCAACAAACCTCCAACCATTTAAAATTTAAGTGAAAAATTTTAAATATGTACATTATACAGTATCTTGTATCAAAATAATATCTAATGCAAATGTTTAAGCACAAATATTTAAAACTCATAGCTTAAACAAAAGTAGATATACTACATTTATAATACTTGTACTTGAAAGTAATTAATACTTCTGTAGCACTAGAAGAAATATTTAAAACAGCTGAGATTATTATTTTCCATCTAAATAAGTAAGAATTGCATCTTTTATACAGCATTTAACCTTTTTAAAGTTTGTAACTTGCATTATAATACAAATTTAAACTGGGGGATCGCTCAATGGTAAAATATTACTTCAGGTTAGAAACATTTCTAGACAAGAAATGGATGGTGCCTGCTATAACTTAAGGTCATGGAAGAAGGTGCTGTCTAAAAGTAATACCCTATTCTAAAACTCATGGCACAGGTCATACTGTTATTTTCCAGGCTTCGGGGACCAAAAGGATCCCTTTGAGCTAGCTGGTACCCTACATAATTACACATGTGCATTAATAACTTTCAAAACTTCTTACTGAATTTTTTTTCAATACATATTTTATTTTTTTTTTCTTTCTAGGCATGAGCACTGTTGCTGAAACTTTAACTGGAGCTCATTCAGGAATGAAAATTTTTGCATTTTCGCTCATCACAAATATATGTTGTTTGGAATATGACGATATGTCTCCACCAAATCATGAAGAACATTTATTGATTGGTAAAAAGAGGACTCCACAAATAAGGAAGTGGATCCAATCTTTAGTAGGAAAAATTGTTCAAGAATCATCATAATTATTATCTTTTAATAAGTTCCAAAATTAATTGTCGGGAGTAATAACAAATCTCATTCTAACCATTATTTTTTTTTTCAATGAGAAAATGTAGCATATGACTTTTTTTTTCAATAGTGAATTCATTTATAATAATTGGCTTGGAAATTGCTTCAAAAGAAAAGATAATTTCTATTTTATTTTTAATTTATAAGATTACATATTTTAAGAATCTATAAGGAGACCTTGTTCCACAATATTTGGTTTGAAACTAAACTAAATTAAGATTAATCTTGTAATTGTAATGTTCATATTATGTAGAATATTATTTGTATACATTTAAGAATGTGAATTAATTTAAATATGCATTCTTGTTGTAGGATTCATTAAGAATTATTAATCTTTTTAATAATTTTTAATTAATATGCTTCTTATGACAAGTTTAAGTAGGCTCGTATACCATTGATGCTCTGTATATAAGCAAAACTGCCAGGGGAGATCAATATCCTTCATTGTCAGCCATAAGGTTTTCATTTATGCAAACCTTGTTTTTGTTAATTATATAATTTGTTTATTATTACTCATGAATTATTCAATGATTCAATATTAATTGATTCAATGTAATTAAAAATAACAAATTATAAGTATTTTGTAGATTAAAGGAGTGTAAATAAGAAGGGGAGACTAGAAGAAGTCTAGTCCTTCAAAAATACTTTTTGTTACTGATTTTTTTTTTAATTATTAGATTAATATATTAAATTTAAATTGTAATATAGTAAGTATTCTGAAAGTTTTATAGTTTACATATATAGCATTAGTATTTTATAGACTACATTATANAATTATTTTTTAATAAAAATAATGTGAGCTACATAATATTAGTTTTCTGAAAAACCTTAGAATATAATGTAAATAAAACTCTACTTTTATATTTTTCTTAAAACATGAGGAATAACTCATTGTTATATGAAACTTTTTTTAAAAATGTTTTGCAAAGAGCAGCCACATTCCCTAGGGACTTTGTATTGGGGGGGGGGATTTGCTCACTACAGCTTAGGGGCTTGCAAAAATGATGTAGTATTTAATATGCTTATCAGTAAGTGATAGGTTAGCTCTGATAAAACTTATGTTTAAAAATAACTATTTTCTTTTAAATGTATTACTAGAGCTTTAAATATTCAATCTAAGAAAAAAAATTTTTGGTAATTATTATTTCAAAAATTGAGATACAATCATAAATTTTAACCATCATTGTTACAAAACAATTCTTAAAAATAGGTGTTATTATTTTAATCCAAATCAATGAAGAACTTTTCAAATGCAATATACTTGAAATCTGAAATTAATTCATCTGGTCAAGTGCAAATTTATGCAAAATCTAAAAAAAAATTAAATAGTTAATTTTCTAAAGATTAACTAAAAAATTATTGATTGAATACACGATGAAAATATATTACATAATTTTATTATCTAAATTAAATAATTTAGACAATAAGTTACTTTAAAGTAATTTTTTACTCAAATCTGCGTAATAATTAGTTAAATACTTTTAAAAAATTCACAAACTAAAAAACTTATTTTAAAGTTAGTTTTCCCCTTAATAAATAATCGTTTAATGGATGAAGTGATATAAATGGCTAACCAAATGAACAATAATATATATCTTTAAAATATTACAAATTAATATCATAAACATGTGTAAACAAATTACAACTAGAAAAGTACTTGCTTGGATAGCAAAACACAAATTTTATTATTTTTTACCAATTCAAGTTTATAAATTAATTCTACTGAGATTCCACTTATGGATAATAATAAAATGAAAATTCCATAATAGTTATTATTGGATTTAAAAAAAAAATTAGTTTATTAGAACTAACAAATTTGAATAACTCTCAGATGCCTATTGTCTCATTAACAATAGTAGTGAACTTAATTGTTAAAAATTATAATCTATCTAGAATTGATTTAATAAACATTTTTGGCTGTGTTTCTTTATGAATTAATTAAATTATATGTAGTTGTAAGTTGATCAGTGAATTTTTCTGTAGGTTGTGGGTAATATTTTGTTTTTTTCTTTATTTATCATATAT
>KZ807025.1:554031-568103 GCA_000696205.2 Oncopeltus fasciatus
TATGTTTAATTATTTTAATTATAGATAAAAAAAAGTAACAGTCACGAACTCTTTACTGTAAGAAATTTTTCTTAAAGAAAGCTATAAAATATTCTATATTCCTTTTCAGATAAGAAATAAGATGCAGATTAAGCATAAAAATAATAATGAATCACATCAATTCATAAAGCTTATGAAATTTCCCAAAGAAACTGTATCCAAAAATATATAACATAATTAAAATCAAGTAGTATAATTAAAATTAACAATGTTTAGCCACATTTGAAGTTATTGACAATAAAATTTACCATTGGCCCAAAATCTAGTGTAATGAATAGACTATTCTCATCAAGACCTAAAAACAAGCTTATGATTAAAAAAAGTTTTTCAAATTTTTAAAAACTTTAAACAAGTACAGCTAAAAAAAAAAGGTAATCAAATGCTATTAATAGTATCTTAAGTGTTAAATATACCAGAGCTAACCTATCATGTTTACTTATGTTCAACTGTATAAAATGCAGTAATGAAAGCTCAAAAGGTTTTGTTTGCATTTTACTTGAAGATAATTATATTTATTTTAGATACAATATAGAGGAAAATTTTGTAATTTCAATTACAAATTAATTAATACAATAATTTCAATTTCTGTTTAGAAAACCTTCCTTGGGGGACATTTATTTCTTCATATATCCAGAGGGGCAAGCATGAAATCACAATTATTGTAATATTAAAACCACTGTTTGAGAAATAGCAGGAAAGCAGGGGAGGTGAGAAACATCTCATACCTTTCTCTCTACAGTGGAGGTCTTCTCAGATTCAGAAGACTGAGGGAGCTCTACGCCGAGGCTTTCAAGGAGAGGGGTGACGGGAGGAGGCCGCCTTGTCATAGGAGGGGTGCTCAAACGGAGGTAGGTTCCTTCAGCCCCCTGAGGAAGATGTACTGGGAGTCCAGCACGCCTCTGTGTCTCCATCAGCTCTTCCTCCACCTGTATTATCTATAAGACCAACACAATTCCTGTATTATTACCAATAATCTGTCAACAGAAAATAACTTTTACTTATAGAAAACAGGGAAATAAAAAAACTATTGGAAATTATATTCATAGAATATGTGCTAAATATAAATCATGAGTCACACTTAATAGTTATTTTTAATAAATGCACTGGTGAGTTAACATGAATATTTAGAGTAGTTCATTTGAAAATTGGTTTTTGTTAAAAAAATAAACAATTATGATTCAATAAACACAGCTGTAGGGATCATAAAAATTTGAACATCCCCTATGCAAAGTTAAAGCTCTGAAGATCAAATTTATGATCTAAAGGAATACCTTAAAATTTATTAAATGCTTTTTCAGGATCTAGAATAACCTAATTTCCTTAAGGGAAAAATACAACTAAAAAAAAAAAAAATCATGCTACAGCTTTGATAAATATTTAGCAAGAAGGAGGCAGAAGAGGAATGACTTACCCTATCCTTGAGAGCCTTGACAAGAGCATTATACTCTCTGTCTTTTTCTTGTAGTGTCTCCAAGTAGAACTCCTCTCGGTGGAGGAGTTCTGCTTCCCGCTCATGGAACTCTCGAACTAATTTCTTTGTCTTGTTGTACTTCTTTTCAAGGGTCATGTACTGCTCCTGCAGAGAGAAATACAGCATTTAAATTATTTCTAAATAAGCAATGTCAAAACAGAATAAATGCTGGTCAATAGCTATAAGGCTTTGATTATAATAGCTACTTCAAAATTTCAACTCTTGTTTTATCTCTTTCTTAATTATTAGATGAAGCTCATACACAATTTGACACTAAGCTAGAAAAAAATCGAACCTTAATTCCATTTACTATGTCTATTTAACATGAAATGTAAAACATTGTTGGGAAGATTATCAAGATTTTGATTTTTTGAAAATAAACTATAATATAACAAATTTAAAATGCTAGTTTATATTTTAAATTGTAAATTTAAAATTATGCTTTATATTGCTTAAAATTTTGAAGAAAAAAGTCATACATATTCTTTTTTTATTCAAAAGACTATTCTTAAACTGAAGATGGCTTACAATGTAAGCCGAAACGTTGGCAGATAATCCTTCATTAAAAAAATACATTTTTTTATTTGTGTTTTTTTGGATCTACCTCGACCGAACCCCAACTAAAATCATATTAGAACTATTCTTAAACATGTTCAGTTTTGGTTTTTTAAACTTGAGTATATAATGTGTCATAGTAGTTAAATAATATGCAATCTATCTGTCTACACATAAACAAAAGATACTAAGATGCTCTCATAACTAGGAATATAAAATTCAAATTTTCCTTAATACTTAATACATATATAACAATATGTCTCATTTTCATTTTTATATATCTGTAATAAATTTATTAAAATAAAGATATAATATAAAATTTCATAACAGAATCAAATGCAGTAAAAAAAGAAAAATACCTGAGCTGCATGAAGGATGTCTTGTAAGCTAGCATTATCTTTCTTAGCTGAAGCAAGCTGCCTCTCAGAGTCCCGAAGTCTCAGAGAGGTTTCTCTCAGTCGTTCTCCTAAGTCCTCCCTCGCTCCTTTCTCCAATTCCTCCAACTAATATTTAAAAAAAAAATCTTTGAGATAAAAANAAAAAAAAAAAAAAAAAAAAAAAAAAAAAAAAAAAAAAAAAAAAAAAAAAAAAAAAAGAATTTATCCAAAAGTTATGTAGGGCTCAGTGTCTTTATTACATAAATATTAATTTCATGAGATAAATTACAAGTTTTAATTCAGGAAAATGAAGGACTTTTAATAGGTTCAGTTGATAGTCCTACAGAGATTGATTTACAAACTAATTACTTAGTTTAAGAAATTCTTCTTTCATTATAATTCTTTCTTATAAGTTTAAAATATTTTGGAAACATGTTTTTACACTTATATACGTTAAAGAACTGGAAGAATTGAGGTTTAACTTTAAAATACAAAGCAGATGTTTCTCCAAAGAAATTCATACGTCAATTGCAGTAATTGAGATAGTTAATGGGACACCAGATCCTCATTTAGGCAGATCTATTCTGTAATTTAAGAAGCATGAACGAAGAATAAGTGCTCATATACTAATAAAAACAATAAGATATGAACCAGAAGGCGAAATATCATGCACAGCAGGGACTAAAGCATGTTTATGTTTTTGACTTTTAGCTGTAAGCTCTAAGCAAATATCAACGGATATTTATGGCTTTCCATCAGTGAAGGTTGGAGTGATCACTATTTTACATTGCAAAACACTATAATTCATCCCTCCAAAATTGCAAAATTTTGATCCTCCAAATATTCAAAATTTTAATCATCTAAAAAATTCAAAATTGAAGTAATTATATAAAAATTTTATTCACAATTAATGATAGCTAACAAAACAAGAAAATTATATTTTCCAACCAATTGACATAGCTTTCATAGCAGAGGTTTGAAAATGGTTAAAGTGTGTTGTGGTTTATGCTTCAGGAAGAGTCTTTGCACATAAAACACCTCCTTCCCTTTTCTGCCAGATACATAGTTTGTTCATGGAACCTTCAATTTTTATTTTTATTTCATGTTTTCTCTAGTTCCTATAATTAGTAAAGAAGTAATTACTCCATTCTCTGATATTTGGAGAATGATTTCTATACAAATATTCCTACAGGGGATATATATTCCTTGAGGGATAATAATATATATATANGCATATATATATATATATATATATATATATTGAGCACAAGTGAACTATTTGCCTCAGATAAATTAAACTGTTTATATTTCTTTTAAAATATAAATGGAATGTTTGGTGGTTGTGTAAGAAACATTGATTTTCATAATTTTTATAATTTTTGGCCACTCTATATGTGAAACCCCATTTTTGAAAGCAGTGCACTAAACTCATCTCAAAGAAAGGATGAGTACAATTAATTATTAATTAATTAATTAATGTACAAATGTACATCCATAGTTCCTATATTTTTAGTTATATACTGGCTAAATTAATAGCTAAAAAATATATGAAATTGAATGAAGCCTTCATTGTCTTAACAATGACAAAATTATAATGATGTATGTGTTGAACTGTTTATTCTTCTTTAATTTCCAACCTAGGTGATGATCAAAAATCAAATTTTCAAAATTATCAAAATATTAGACAAATTTTCTCCATTGTACCAAGGGAAAAATAATATTTCTTGATACAATAAATGCAAGGGAACAGAATAAAAAATCTAACTACCTCAGTAGGGACACGATCCCGGATCTCCTGCTTTACGGGCAAGTATGCTGGCCATTGCACCACCGAGGCTAACCAGATAATTCATTTTATTCCTGCACTTTACTAAGAGTCTAAACCCCAAGTAAGACGAATGTGTCGTCTTATGCTCGAAGGAGCTAAAATTTTCCGCTATTTGTTAGACTCTCATTTTTATTTTTATATTGTCCCGGCTGAGGTATTAAGATTTTTTTATTCTGTCATTATCTAAAGTCATTATTTAAAAAAGAAAGATTTTTTGATTTATCTTAGTTAAATTAAGAACTAATATGTTTCTATAAAAATCACTCCAAGTCAAAAATGGTTAACATGAGAGAAATAAAGAATATAAATTTAAGCTCTAAAATGGCTTTATTGCCTTCTGGAAAAAAAAAAAAAAAAAAAAAAAAAAAACTAATCAGTTTTGCTCAGAAAAATTAGTATGGAAAGTAATATGAGTAATTGATACCAACAGTTTGATGCTATGACAGAATGTTGTTTAACTGGTGAAATTAAATTTTTAAGTTTAAAAACTGAACAGTAGGTATATGAAAAATCCATTGCCAGATACTATCATAATTATTTTGCTTTGAATAAGTAAACAACAGAAATCAAAAGGTAAAACCAGTATTAGTATATCAATATAGACGTGTAGAGGGAAAACAGGAGGGATCTGGTTGTAAATGTAAACAAAGAATTTACTTACCAATAAGGTATTTTATACTTTTATCCATACTGATATTAAATATATTCAATCTCATCATTCTGATAAAAAATTAATGACAACTGTATTAAAATTTTAAATGATAAATTTTCAAAACTAAATTATTATTTATATTTAACATTAAACAATGTACTGACAATATTTGGTCAACATTAAGCATAGATTTATTGCAATATAATACTGGAAAGTCTCAAATCAAGGTAAATACACTAAGGGAATGTTTTTTTTACAAGTTACAAAGACATAAGGTATTAATTGTCCATAAGTAAATGGAAGAAATAGTGTTTACAAATTTGTGAGAAAATATCATTTTATAATATGTAAAATAAATTAAAAGATTTAACAAAATTATAAGGGACAAAACTAACATATAATAAAGGAATATGAAAAAAAAGAATGATGGTCCTATCCATATATACGTATTTTATTAATCAATTTTGTCAGAAAAAACAAAGTATACTTGGAAAAATTGGGATTTTCATTTAAGATAGCCTAAGCTATGTGAAGATTGTGTAAACAAAAAACAGTAATTTAAGAGATAGACGCTAACACAAGGTTCCAGATTATTTAAAAAAAAATGATTCCTTAATAAGCAGGGCTCATAACAGCATGCAATAGATTCAACAATAAACAAAAATATTTATTCTACAAAATAGGCCAATAAATATTTAATCTTATAAATATTATTAACATTGAAAATTATGTCTCCAGTTGTGAAAAGAATGGGGCTATGAGAATGAGGCAAAGTACTTCCCCCCCCACCACTCATCCTTCTTTAAATAAAAACAGCCAAACAGTCTCTCTAGCTCTATCTATTTAATTTTACATATACACACATGCTGGCACGCACGCACAAACACACACAGATGCATATACGCTTGTGCAAGTTTACTCACACACACATAAATACAATAAATTTAATTATTTATTTCAATTTTATACATATTTTATTTAAACAAGTTATTCAGTGATGAATTTAATTTAATGCAACTTTCTTTTCTGACTTCATTTAATGATTTTTTTTAAAGTGTTCATAATAATAATAATAAATATCTAAATATGGACAAATTTTAGAACATGAAAAATATGCAAGGAGAAATTCTTCAAGAAATATAATTATTAATAAATAGGGTCTAAAGGAAATTTCTTCTGCCTTAAATCTTAATGTTTAACTTAAATTTTTTTTATTAAGAGTGCACACTGACCGCCAGTGGTAATTAGCGCATGTTTAACTTCATTATTATTNCATGGATAATTCTATGAAGCCATATATAATATTAACCAATCAAAAGAAATAATTAATATTTTCATTATTAAAAAAAAAAAATGATATGAAGTCATCAAGTAAAAGGTATAGCACAGTATATAAATTTATAAGTATAATAGATGTATAGTTGATGTTAACATTTTCTTAAGTTTGTATTCCAATGCAGGAGAAAATGCATTAGTTAACAAAGAGGATTGAAGAATGGAAGTAGGAGGTTTGAGTGATCCCTCTTCATTTTATATAAAGAAACCAAATTCAGATTTTGAGTTGTTTTTTTTTATATGAATTGTAGATTAATTTATTGGCTTTAATTAAAGAAGGAATAAGAGGGGTTTACAAAAAACCTAATTGAAGAATCGGTAAATATATTAGTCTAAGATGATTTTAGTTGGGGTGACCCCAACTAAAATCATCTTAGAATAATATCTACGGTCAACAAACTCTCTTTTTGAGTAATATATTAGTTTTAATTGGCTAAAGAAGGACACAAAAAAAAAATGAACAAAAAATATGTAAAATACCACTTCATAATGCTTATATTCTTCTAACTTTTCAGTAGAAGCATAAATTAAAGGTATTTAAAACACTTAACAAAGAGGGTAGACGATAGGGTTTTCATTTGAAAACTAATTAAAATAAAAATTAGACTTTAAATAAGATTGCAAATTTTAATATAAATTTTTGTAATATTCATATTAACCATTGAATTGCATATTTAGAAGTTCATTATAGTAATTTTTAAATAAGATAAAACATCATGATTGAGAACTTTTAATAAATAATTCATTAATAAGGATGAAAGTCAGAGCACAAAATGCATGTTAGCTTAAACATTTTAGTTGTGAAGTTTTAATAGCTATATATCTCCCTCTTTTTAAGAGGACTTAAAATTAAAAACAAAACAAAATTTTTATTTTGCCATGAATGTAAGACCAAAAGTAGCATAACTTCATTAAAGTTGACAGTGGTATTATAGACCTTAGCCCAAGGAACAAATATCTTCTACAAGAAATAAATCATTTCAGATACCAACCACTTTTGATTGGTTGAATTTTCCCCACTTATATTTTACATTAAGTTCATAGAATAAATTAAAAAAATCAGTGTAAATTATTAGCATGCTGTGCCTATCAGAAGATAGTAACAGTATTATACAGTTTGAAATTATTGTAGATGTACAGAAAAGTTTAATTAGTTAGTGTAAGATAGTTTATAGATTAGTGTCAGCTAGTTTTATTAACAGTGAGTGTTTAATTTATGTATAAAAAAAATGAATGTCTTATTTTATTTACAAATTTCATTAATAGGAAACAAAACAAAAGATGATGGTGGTTGTGACATTTCTGTTACAAATAATGTTTAACTAATTTGCTTCTAGCAATGATCTGTAATTATGTGTTGGGCCAACAACCCATTAAATGGATTGAACTTCCCAGGTGAACCTCCTGGCTGGTTTTTTGTAATAAGATCAATTTTGCTAATATCGATAGCTTAATTTAAGACTATTAGAAAGCATTTTGAAAGCACGTATATATATATATATTTAAATTGTATATACTTCATTTTTTAAATAGACATAAATTTGAGTGGATCATATTTTTAACTTCTCTTAAGTATGACCAGTGAAAAATTGAATAAGTTGCATCTTGGGATCGATGAGTCCTGATTGTAGGACATTTACAGAAGACCTAACCTTGTATGTTCATTCATTTTATCCATATCCTGTTATTTTATTACAAATTGTCTTACAGATCTGAAAACATTCTTTAACGTGTCAAAAGCAAGAGGGCAACTCCACTCTGACAGATCCTTGCCATGATCCTTTGCCTTCAATGGATAAACAAAGCCAACTATAGGAATTGAGAAAGTCCTTGACCCTCTTCATTTCAACTGGAGAACTGGCTTAATGTTTTGTTTAGCAGTTTTTCTTTCAATTAATAGGAATCAAACATGCATTTGTGACATTCAAATGTTTTTCTCCAATTAACAATTTCTATGCCTAAGTTAATTATGAGGAATATGTAAAGGTTTAGATACCTTTTTATCAATCCAATAGATAAAAAAAGTTCGGTCCCTCTATTCCAGATAGCAACCCAGATATTTTGAATATATATGAATATTTTAAAATTATAAATAAGACTAAAATGAGATCTGAGAGGAAGATCTTCAAAATGCTGCAAGATTATAATAAATGATTAAAGAAAAGAAAATCTAAATATAAAATTTTGTCACACATGAATTAATTAATTAGAAATAATACTTATCAAATCTATAAAATGCATGTGTTAGGAAATAAATAGTTGCATCTTTAATTTGAAAAAAATGAATCAACATAATATCTATAAGAAAGATAAAAAATAAACACAACTAAGAATAATTTTCAATTTTTTACTTTATGAACTAAATGAATTTTTCCAACATATTTAAAAATAGAATTTTATAGCAGACTTGTTATGAAGCACTCTACCACCATGCTACCATCAATATAAGAAGCGTTAGTAATTAATGCTGGCCTATCGTAGATTAAACTTTGTTTAGTTTGCAATGGGTTAAATGTTTAAAACAAAATGTTTATCTCACCCTATGCCTTAATCTCAATACTTCACTTTCAGCCTCAGCATGTTTCATCTGGCTCTGAAAATAATCAACACTTTGCCACTATACCCACAAATAAATAAGTATAAATAAATTAAAAAAAAAAAATCCTTTGATATCTATCACATTGATAGCGCAACATCATTTTTATAGAATTTAAACAAACCAATTATTAAAATCTTTATTAGCCAACCGATGAATAAATTATTACTCAGTGATTCATGTCTTGCTAGGAACTTTAAGGAAATAAGGAAATTAAGCACCTACAGAATGCCTTTTATAGAAAATAATATATTAATAAACTAAAAAAAAAGTGATAGAAATACCACCACTAATCTTTTTATAACAAATGAGACTTTTCCATAAATTACTCCCTTTTAAAATAGTTATTCTAGAAGCACAAATATTCCATATTAAATTATAAGAATTTAAAATTATTATAAAAACACAGGAATTAAAGAATTAATAATTAAGTTACCCAGAATCATTCTAAATCAATGTCTAGAGTATTTAATGCTCTTTGAGATTCAAAATACCTTAAAGATATCATCTGTATAAGGCGAAAATTCATATCTATACAAAGCTTAGGATAAATTAATTCATGAAACTTGAACCCCATACTTATGAAAAGCAAGCATTTATTTGCACTAATAATGAAATATACCTCACTTGAAGATGGTTTATGATTTATGGAAACATGGATAATTCTATGAAGCCACTGCAGTTTCCATAAAATGTTTACTTCATTAATTAAATTTTAAAATTTTCTCTTAGTTATCATTAAAGAAATATTACATTAAAGATAAGGGAGCTGGTTACACTATTATATAGGGTGTCCCAAAATGAACGCAATAATTGAATTAAAAAGAAAACAGTTTTTAGTATTTTTATTGTTATTTTTTTATTGAATCATAAAGTACATCGAATAGGGTTATTTATTTTAACACATCAGGCAACACATCAGGGCTGTGGCCTCCACAGCTTTGCATGAACACGCGTTTTCGTTTGTCAAATTTTTTAATACCAACGTGCATAAATGTGGCTGAATTTATTGATGCAGCGTTGAATCTCCTTTAATGTATGAGTGGTTTTGGGCTTGTTGACATAGACCTTTGATTTCAAACAACCCCATAAAAAGAAATAAAATTGTGCAATAAAATGACACAATCTAGGAGGCTAATACTGATCACCAAAACGAGACAGTACAGGACCTGGAAATGTCTCGTGCAGTAATTGAATTGTTTCATGGGCTGTGTGGCAAATACATTTGCCCAATGTGTTATTTCATAAATAACCCTATTCTATGTACCTTATGATTCAATAAAAAAATAACAATAAAAAGGCTAAAAACTAAGTTTTCTATTAAATTAAAATCTTGCGTTAATTTTGGTACACCCTTTATATATACAAGTTTTAGTTCCTCAAGATTCAACAGGACTTAATTTTTTATTATTAGCAATTTAATGTACAAATTTTCAAAAAATGAATTTTAATTGAAGTATTCTTTTATTAACTCTACTGAAAAAATAAAAAGTAATAAACACCTCTTGCAATAATGAAGAAAGTGTAGCATTGTTTTCTTCCGAGTTGGTGCTTTGACTGTCTTCACTGTACCTTCTCTCCTGCTGTGCTCTCCTTGCTTCCTCCCGTTCACGATCAGCCTTTGTAAAAGAGAAAATATAATCATAAGAAGCCAATAGGGAAGGTATGATATAGTATGAGTTAGTAACAATATACGTCAGAATTTAATTTTGTATAAAATTGATTTATTTTTACCTCCACTATTATGGACAGAAATATATAAGGTAATAGTAGAATAATGATCACTAGGAACTACATACCATATCTGAACCAAAGCAAATAATTGTTACACTTATGAACAACAAATTATTTTCTGAGTCAAATTTATTAATAATAAGACTGAGACACAAGAGCTACATAAACTAAACATATTTTTGATGTATCTTTAAAGATGGACATAAATAAGAGTAGATGACTAGTTTCATCTTACATGCTGAAGAGGAGAATGGGTGGCTCTGGACTGGAAGAGAAGGAAATGCTCTATCACTAGATACATATTTAAAAAACTCTTCAATATATTTTTTTAAGTGATATAAATCTACATCTTACACACACAGTATGCCTACTAAACATTTTTGTAACAACAATATTAATGAAGACTTAAAAATAAAAATTTTGATTTACCTTTAAATCCCTACTCCCCCTCATCCAATTTTAGTAAAATATTAATTAATTAAAATATACCAATTAAAATATTATGATTCCTTGATCTGGGATAGTACTCGGGAGGAGCATGAACATAGGATAAGGAGGTGCTGGAAAAATTGGACCACGCAGGGAGCATGCTGAATTTGAACAAATGCACGTACAGGGTTATGTCAGCAAAATTCTTGGGACATAAATTATCTGACAAGGGTATCCAGATGGATGATGAGAAGGTAGCTATGATGCTTATTATATTATATTAATTAATTTAACTGTTAGCTATAAAAAGCCTAGCTACCAAATTTGGTTTCTGCATTTAAGAAACCAGTCCAGCTCAACCCTTAATATTACATTCTTACATATATTTTCAGTATATACATATATTGTTGTAATGATTGGATAAGAATGGAATTCTAGTCAAGAGTCAGCCTAATAAAGAGGTAAAGGAATTATTTTTGATGCGATGCCGGGCGATTATCAGGTCAACTCTCTTCTTTACGCAATTGGCTATGAGGCCGAGGACTTATTCCTCAGTCTCAAGTGATGAATTCAGGACAGTTTACCTATGAAGAGGTTATGAATTTGTTTGAGAGACACTTTACGAGGAAAGAGAATTTAGTATTTGAGAGTTCAAGATTTTTTAAAGAATGCAAGCCCTGAGGGAGCAGGTATAGTCCTTTATCTCAAATCTCCATATGATGTCGAACAGGTGCAAGTTCGAGACACAGAGAGGACATGGTCATGCACAAAATAATCCAGTAGCTCAGTGATGCCGTGCAATATAAAATCTTCAAGAAGTGCAGGAGCTTACACTGAAAGCTGTCAAAGAGCGAGTTTTGCAAAGTAGAAATTTATGGCAGTACCGACTGTGAACAAAGGGTACAACAAGGGTACTGTGAAACTTTGTTCATACATTTGTGTGAGCTCAATAGCGTAGACGACTTGAATAGGAGCTCCCAGGTGGTAGGAATTTATATAGAAAATTATGTAGCAGATTTTTGACTGGATACCAGGCTGATATCACAGTCATAGGGAAGGATATTTTAGCAAGTCTTTAAGGGTGCTTTTAGTCTTGAACTCGTGGTTAATAATTTATTTGGGCTAAAAACAAACTTCAGGTATAAGACAAATTCAGGGCAGTTTTTGAGGATAGAGATTCATCTAAGGAAATACATGTGATTGAGGAATAGCAGCAACCACTATTAGGTAGGCCCACTATAGAGAAGTTAGAGGTAGTTTTATTTTTGGAGGCAACATCAGCTGAGAAAATAAAGAAAGAATAACAAAATTTGACCCAATAGCTATGGCTGATGAAGGGCAATCTGTATTGTACTTAAGGAGGGAGCTATTATACCATATGCTATGAAAGGAGCTAAAAGAATTCAGTTCACGCTTAGGGCAAAGATTGTGAAAGATCTTGAAAGGCTGTGAATGATCTAACCCATCTAGGAGCTTTGGAACCCTTTGGAAGGCACCTGTACAGTTGGATGCTGATGGACTTCAGCAATGCACCCAAAGTGTACCATAAGAGGGTTATATAAGAGTTAGAGGGATTACCTTGTTGGGTGATTCCTTGATAAGGGGTAGTACTCCGGAGAAACATGGCTGTATGAATAAGGAGGTGCTCTGAAAAAATTGGACCATGCAGGGATTGTGCTGAGTTTAAAGAAGTGCAAGTTTGGGGTTACATCAGTAAAATTCTTGGAACATAAAATATCTGACAAGGGTACCCAGAAGAATAATGATAAGGTAGCTGCAAACCTTAAAATGCCTGTACCTACAAATGTCACAGAACTGCATAGGGTGTAAGGGATGTTTATTTTACCTAAGTTTTTTCCTAACTTTGCAAAGGAGGTAGCTCTATCAAGCATAAGATCTTTGCAAGGACAGGGATTGGTTATAGGATGCTAACCTTGACCCCTGCCTGAACAAGTTAAAGAGCAAACTTGGGCCCCCAACTAACCTGGTTTTTATGACCCTCAGAGGGAGATGCAAATTTTAGCAGATGATAGTATCCACAGTCAGTGGCAGCTGGAGACGAACCGAGTATATATTCCTTCTTTCTGAGGCAGAGCATTGGTACTCTAATATTAAATGAGAAGCTCTCAGGTGACTTGAGCCTGAGAAATTCAGCACCACATTGTGGGGTTGAGATTTTGAATTTTGACTGACAATAAGCTTTTGGTCGCATTATTTGGTGGGAAGTCTCTTGTTGACCTCACTCCGAGAATTCAGAGGTTCAGGATGAGGCTCTTGGATGTTGTAATCGAACATGGGTCAGGGAAGACGTTTTACAAAATTTACATATGTCTCTCCCATTTAAAATTTAAATATTTAAATTAATTGACTATCTATTTAATTACCTTTCACAAACAGTAATAAATATAAAAGTAAAAAATAAATTATACTAACCTGAAGGGACTGGCGAATGAGTAAAGCAACTTCTGATGACTCAGGATCCTGTTCACGTCCAATGAGGAACCTTACCCTTCCACAGGTATTCCTCAGTACTGAGGCTGCATATGCTTGAGTCACACCAACTAATGACTTCCCATCTACCTCAATTATCTGATCATTTACCTGTTAAATAAGAAAAAAGAAGTTTATTTAAGATTTAATATTTTAAAATGAAAAGTATATTTATCCTCCCAGATAATTTTTTCATCAATAAGAACTAATGAATATATTTTAAACATAAAACTAATAAAAAATAATTAATGTGAAATAATAAAAAAACTGTAAAAACTGATAAGAAAGCAGTATCTTAGATTGCTTTAAGTACAGTAAAAAGCAATAGTATTTAACATAAAAACCTAATTATTCCTAAAAGCATAAAACTAATGTGTAGCCCACAAAGGAAAATTTTGAGGATAAAACGAGTTTTGTTGGATATGAATACATTCTGCCCCATTATTTTTGATATTTATAACAATAAATAACAAGACAAATAGAAAGGAGAACTATGTGAGGCCAATTTGAAAACATGGATAACATGTTGGTGATTTGCTAACAATAATTGTAAATATATAAATAAA
>KZ807025.1:568146-590921 GCA_000696205.2 Oncopeltus fasciatus
TATATATATGCTAAATGCCACATACATAGTCCCTGCAGAGATATAAGCAAAATTAACATTATTCATTCAAAGTATTTTATTGAATTTATGATTTAACTAATGTTATGAGGTATGTTTTTTTTTTTTACTTATGTAAGAGTTTGTCTTGTAATGTAGCATCTATTTAAACCAAAACCAAAAAAAGTGAAGTGAATAAAACAAAAAATAACTCTTAAAAATAATACTTGAATTCTTCCATCGGTGGCAGCAGCTCCTTTTTCAGTAATTGTTTTCACAAAAATTCCAAGTTTCTCTAAGCCTGCATCTGCTCCAACTCCCATACCTAAAACATACAGCCTGTAAAACTAATTTATCAACATTGAAGTATTGCTTTAAGTCTTTTTTCAAAGAAACCTAATGAAGTCATTAAAATAATTGTTTATTTTAACAAGACGAGAAAATAGAAATTCAAGTCATTTATACCTCTTTGAAAAGTTTGCTAGGAAGGATTAAGCTTTAGTAAAAAAAATATCAACACATACAGCATGTGAAATCCTCTGGTGCACCTAATGTAGCTTTATTGTTTTATTCATTTAGGTTCCGACAAAAAAAAAAAAAAAGAGATAAAATTGTAGCAGCAGAAAAATTACATAATTGTTGAGTAAATAAGATCAAATGGAGAAATAACACACCAATTTCCAATAATCCTTTAAATGGCTAAGTAGCTATCATTCATTCAACAATCTAGGCTAAGGCAAAATCATTAAGTTAAGTTAGCCTGAAAAGGTCAATTAAGGAATATGGTTTTTTTTTAAATTATTATAAATAATTTTCAAAAAGAGAGAACACATTATCAAGATGGAGATACACAGACTATATGTCTCCTTAGTTTAATTCAGTAAGAAAATATCACTAGGAATTAATAAAAAAAATTTTTTAGAATGTGGAAATTTAATATTATTGCCATCAATTTCTGCAATCATTATTAGGAAAATACAGTTTGTAAAATGGTAAGATTGCCTAAAAACCCAAGATGATGCTTTGCTATAATGTAGGAGTGACCCACTAGAATTGTCAGAAAATAATGAATTTTACAACCTCATGATCCTTAAAAGTAGACACAAACAATTCCAGATAATGGCAAGTATTAAAAAGTTAATAAGCAAAATTTAAGTATCCCCGTCACCCTTGTTTGGAATCAGTGTGATTCAACGCCTATAATGTGACGTGCTATTTGATTTTAATAACCTTTAGGGGGTAGAAAGTACTGAGTAGAAGACTCCAATTTAAAAAAAAAAAATGGTTTTTATATTGAAATTAAAAATATTAGCAGAAACAAACACTATAGTAGAATGACTATAAACTGATGAATCAATTCAAAATCCTTAAGTGATTATGAAGGTTAAGCGTGTTTTATCCTTACTCCTAATTCCTACAATCAGTGATTCTCTGACTGGTGAATTTCTCTTAGCTGTTCCACCTCAAGATAACCAATTCTTACCCAAGCTGACCATAAATAATGGACAGAAAAATAAAATTAAAAATCTCATATTTATATCTTACAAAATCCAATAATTTACCTATAATAGATAGACCAAGACCATCTGGTCCTTTGACCAATTCTACAGGAAAGACAGTAAGTTTTTCTACTCGTTTCTCAAGCTCATATTCTGCAGAAGCAGCAACAGGGTCCACATCTTCATTCCTTCTATCATAATCGGATACAGAGAATGTACTGTAAACCTGGAGGTTATAATAGAAAGTATTATTAACAATAATAATTAGCAAATAATCAAAGATCTTCAACAATTTTTTATGAGAATTTTATAATTAAAAAATACACAAGAATTTAACTCTTGAAAATATATTACGACTAAAAGGAAAGTAAGGACTTGGTAATAGTAGAGTTTGGAGTACTCATCCCCTACTTTCCATAGACCGAATCCAAGGGGAAATTAATTTTTGAGTAGAAATGACAAAATCTCACTATGCATATTTATTATGCCAATAATTAACTTTCCATTGGTATTCAATGTACATTCTTAAAGATACTTAATAATTCTAAATGCAAATTAACTAAGGCTTTAGAAGTAGCAGCGCCCCGACCATTTATGTAAACATGTATATCTAACTCCTAGCATAATATTTTTTATCAATTTTGATACTTTTCATTAAATTCCATGACATTAAAATAATACTAAACTATAGAAAATAATATTCAATAACCAAATTATTTTTCTCATTTAAGTACAATAGTCTTGATAATTTTGAATCTGTTTTTCTGGTCATTATGAATAATCTCAACAGGATGGAAAGAAAAAAAAAAGGATGGATGCCATTAAAATTTAATTTCTAAACTTGAAATTTTTGTTAATTTGTTTTTTAACAAGAACAAGAAAAAATAATAGGTCAACTTTGAAAAAAATTGTAAAGATGAATAGCATTCAGCTTCACATAAAGTAGTCACTCTTCTTTATAAAAACAAATTACTTTCTAAGTGATCCTAAACATATTATTCTTGTTTTTGTTATGCAATTTATTTTATAGCTCTAACCAGAATTAAATGTTTTGTTTTTTAAATAGCATAATTTTACATTACAATATCAATTACCATAGTTTCTTTTATAGTATTTTGAAAAGTCTAATACGAATTTTTATGTAAATACTTACTTAATTTACTATTGATTCATAGTTTGTGAAAGTTGACAGTAATTTTACTTTTTACATTATTTCTGCCATTAACATACTAGGTAGGTATTAGAAATAAATATTAAGCACAAATTGATTATAAAAGAAGAAAAAGAAAAGAAAAGAAAAATACAGCACCAGGATTATTATTAATTGAGATGAAGAAAATGCCTAATTACAGAGACATAATTAACAGAAACTGTCAAAAGCTACTTCCAATATTATGCTTCTCTTCAACCATTTTGGATATTTGCTAATGAGTTCCACGCAAGTTAACTAATATTTACTGTATAAAAATTGAATACCTTAATTGGTGACTGACTAAACTGAACTTTGCGATTTGCTTTTAAGGTACATTGTTCATCATCAGAATCTCCTTCTTCTAGACCAGGCATCTCATGCCAATAATGGCCATCTTCTAAATAGTGCACTCCATCTTCTTCATGAACCTATATTAAGCACAATAAATAAACAAGTGATTAAATCAATAAAAAATACATAAATCATTTAAAACTAACAAAAATAATTAACTTAAAATTTAAGAATTGCATTTAGAAGCAAAAATTAATAAAATAAAATAATAAAATTTTGGAGGAAACCAAAAAATATGTACAATTCACGAGATTCTGAAACTTCTCGAACTCAATCTTAAACATAAAATTAGACTTTATGATTCTACAGCCCTAAAGAATATTTAAAAAAATAAGGGAAATTTTCAAAAAAGGAAAAAAAAAATTATTTATTATTTTCTTCATCCCTAAACATATTTCTCAACCTTGAAGAACATAAATTCAAAATGGAGAGTTTTTGACCGTAGAGATTATTTGTAGATGTTTTTTGGTTGAGGTTCGGTCAAGGTAGATCCAAAAAATACAATTTAAAAAAAAGGGTATTTTTTAATTATCTGCCGAGGTTTCGGTTTACATTGTAAGCCATCTACATGGCTATCATGTAGGCGAGAGGGGAAGTCATGACACCTAAATCCCATGTTCATGACACACCCATGTCAAGACTATTCAGCCCTGAAGATGGCTTATGATGTAAGCATTGGCAGATAATTAAAAAATACATTTTTTTTTTAATTTTTTTTTTTATCTACCTTGACAGAATCCCAACAAAAAATAAACATCTACTAATAGATTTACAAAGAAAGGTAAAATATTGAAAACATTAACTAAGATTTAAACAAGAGGAAAAAATCCATAGACTTTTTTTGATCAAAGGGCAGACCCAAACAACGTTTCACACATAAGTATTTATATATCCCAAGGGTGATCAGTGATACTAAACTAAATTGGCAGGATTGGGGATTAAGATAATTTAAAAAAATCTTGTTTAAAACTTTTAAGGCAAAAATATTCTTGAATTTTGAGAAACTGTTCCGTGGCCATTAAAACTAATACCCCCGACAGACAATAAATAATTTGATCCCTATGTAAGATATCTTATTAATTTGAAACCTCTTTATTGCCTGGATGATATATGATGACTATATAACATCATTAGTTTTCTATTGAGAAAAACACATAATTCCTAGTTAAGTAGTAAGTATGTAATGATCATTCACCACAGTACTTCCTGTAAAAAGATAAAAGAAAACCTCAGGATTTTTTCTTAAAAGTTTCTTTGCTGCATTACAGATCTTGGACTGATGTTTTCTTATCATAGTAAAGATGGTTACACGAGAGGTGTTAAAGACATAAAATGTCTTTCTTTATATTGCATTGCAATCATAATCAATGATCTGTATTAAAAGTAATTAATAAATAATTTAGAACCGACTAATCTAATATACAGGTTGATCAGCTAAATACCTATAAGGGTCAAGGTAAATTTATCACTTATTTTTTTATGGTGGATCAATTGCCTCAAAATAGTCTTCAATGACGAATTAAAGATCATGATCAATTAATGCATGGGAATAGAATATTCCCACTAGTGCTGGGAATTTAATAAGTTACCTGGCTCTCCCGGTCGCGTAATAGGATAACGAGCTTGCCAGGTTAGCAGGAGATCCAGGTTCGAGTCCTGGCTGGGACAGTTAGATTTTTTTATTCTATTCCCTAGCATTAATTGGTTTACATTTATGTGGGATTAAAAACCACAAATAAAATTAATATTTATTAAAGATCATAGATTGTGGGTTCAAGTCCCACTCTGGGAAGTATTTCATTGAGCTTAAAAGCCAACCAGAGGCATTGGAGTAGAGAGATGAGTGGTTACCTTTTAATAGCCCTTTCCATAGGAGGATAAAAATAAATTATTTCATTAATTACAATTAATCCACAAATCATTTATGTTTACTCGTGTATTTATCAAGCATTCACAATGCTTATATAATGACTCACCTCTCTGTAGGGTACAGGTCTATGAGCCCCACTATCTTCCTCTGCCACTTCTTCAACTTCTTGATTAACAGAAAGCTCCTCACCCTTTGACAAGTCAGGCTCTGTAAGTTGACTAGGCCACTCATCCATACTGTCACCAATTCCAGCAGTGTTACTCCCTTGTGTAGTAGTTGAACTAAATAAACTAATAATATATTAAAATGTTAAATGTATTTATGCAATTTTGATTAAATAAATAATGTGAATGAATATGGCATTTTACTTCCTAATTTGTTAAGAAAAAGTCATTTAATTTGTCAAATTGACTCTTTAAGTGTTGAGCAGTAAATAAAAGACACTTCTTCTGTATTGTGATCTTAATATTATAAAGTTTACAGTTCATCATAACATAATTCATCATAACACCTTCATCATCACACAGTTCATTAATAAATACATAGAAGTACATGACTGTGCAAATAGAACACAACACTAAATTAAAAAAAATAATGCATATTCAATAATAAAAACAATATAAAAAAAATCTGAATATTTAAAATTTATTATGAATCTTATACATGATTTTTTAAAATATTCACATTAGTACTGAGATGCAACTCTTGAAAAAATCTTTAGACTTTTACCAAACTACTTATAGGGTCTATACTTTAGAGAGTCTTAAATACCAAATTCAGCTTCTTTATTTTAAAAATATAGGATAAATTTTTAAATAAAAAATAAAACTGTATTTCTTAAAATAAACCAAATATGTTATCTAACATTTTGAACTGTTTTGATGATGAACATGCTAGAAAGTCCTTAACAAATAATACATTACAATACAGAGAAAAGATAAATCCACAGATATCTCTCTCACTTGCAAGCAATATTATATCACAGCCAAATTATAACAAAGTTATAGATTTTTAAAAATGGAAAGAAATGAATTAGTGGTGGTCTTGGTAAAGACATATTTAACATGACTCAAAATTAAAAAAGTATTGGAAATATATTTTCCAAAGTAATTCAAATTGTGCTTGGTTAACACAAGTGTGTGTGAATTGGTTCCTTTCTGTTAAAGGATATCCTATTGTTCTAAAGTTTTAGTAATAGTTTTAGGAAAAAAAATTATTTTTAACTTTTGAATTTCTAGAATAGCAATGTATATTTACAAAATAATTATTTCTAAAAAATTAAATTAAAGAAATTAATCATTTGAAAATTGATTGAAAATAAGTGCATATGTTTAAAAGTTGCATACATTTTAATACTTGATAAGATCAAGGGAATTCACATAAAATTGAAATAACCAGAACACTAATGTTTAAGAACTTAGAATAACTAAGCATTATTAAAATAATTAAGCATTTCATAATATTTACCGATTCAAGTTTGAGTATCAAAAATAATTTTTAACACACATGCGTTATATTTTAGCTCTCAATTCCCTTTAATGGGTTTAGTGGAAACAAAACTAAGCCTTTTCATGTATCAATAAACGTTTGGAATTCCCAAATTTCCAAAATATTTCCCAAGCTCATAGTTCCCAATCTTGTATTTCATTAAAAATTTTACTTTCGGATTTAAGCACAAGTAAGTAAGCAATGGATAAATCGAAGATATAAGCCTACCATTTTCTGAAAGATTCATCAAGCAATATATCTTTTTATTGGCCTTTCCAATATGTTAACTACAAATTAATCTACAGTCCAGTGATTATTTCAATGCTTATTTTAGCTCAATATTACCTTGTTCCCTCAATATTTAATTATTCTTCTCAGTTTATAAGTGGTGCAACATTTATTTTATTGGGTTATTTGTCAATAGTATTAAGTAGCATCATAGACCTACTTGTTATTTTTTAATGAGTTAAACAGTAGTGTAACAAAATTCAATAATAATATAATCAAAAGTGATTTTAAAAATATAATGAGTTATTACCTAGATTGTGAAGCTTGTAAGACATCTTTGAGCCATTCTGGTTCAGCTTGAGTTTCTTCTGAAGGAGGCGATAGAAGCTTCACTACTTCTTGTGCCTCCTCATCTGAAAGCAAGCTCTCTGCCACAGCTCTGTAATGAATTTAGAAATATAGATTCTGTAAGACAAAACATTTTAGAGAGACAATTTTAAAAAATGGCAGATTTAATAAATAAAGAAATAAAAAGTTTCCAACTAAATTAAGTTTTTAAATATTTTCCCCTCTGATTTCGTAGTTATTTTTGAACATTTATTTTTTAATATCATTGTTTTTAGCAATATTTTTAGGCTTCATTGCAAGGACATATAAACATACTAAATCATACCCAGTCCATCTATGACCTTTAAATAAATTCAAAATGGTATAGCAGACAACAATTTTCATCTAAAAGAAATAGAAAAAGGGCATATAAAGCAGGAGACACATTTGTCAAAATTGATCAAAGGACAACTCCACAATGAGCATTACATGTACTACTTGGGTGTTCCAAAGGCTGAATGTGCTAAAGGAGTCACAAGTTTGGCAGGAAAGGACTATAAGTAGAAATTTGTAACAAAAGACATATGAGCCTTACAATAGAAGAATAGGAGAGCCAGGAGTTACTAAATTATATTATTGCATGTGCCCTGAATGATATTGAGCTTTCTGGAATAAAGGATGCATTCTTTGATTACAAAAACTTATAGACTCCGCTAAAGAAGAAGTTATTATGCTCAGAGATCTCAATGGATGAGTGGGTAACCAAGACAAAGGATTGAAAGAAGTTTTGGGCAACCATGGGGAGTAGACTGGAAATGATAGTGGGAAAAGGATATTAAATTTCTACCTCATAAATGAACTGATTATTCTAAACTTTAAGTACGCACACTAAGAAAACACAAGGACCCTAAAACCAAGAGTATAACATTTAAGAGAAAAACATTCTATCATTGACTATGTTCTAGCAAAGAAGGAAACTTTACTGAAGGTGAGGGATATAAGAGTCAAACGTGGATGGGGAATCGGAAGTGGCCACATGATGACCAAAACGGACATCATGAGGAAGTAGTCAAAAGGAAAAAAGAAGGCTCCAAGTGAAGGACCTATGAAATCAACTACGCGATCCTGTAACCTAAGAACTCCTAGATGAGAAAGCTAGAAAGGGATTGCACTCCCTGAATGAAGAAGAAAACATAGAGGAAGTGTAGAAAAACTTCAAGTTATGCCAAATGCAGTTGAAACGGGTTTGTGGATCCTCAAAGTGTGGTGGAAGGAAGAAAAATGTAACACGACGGTGGAGTGACAGAATCAAGAAATAGGGCAAAGAAAAGGAAATAAGTTCGAAAAAATATCTTCAGATTCGAGACAAGAATGTTCTGGCTGAATATAAAGAGTACGTGATGAAAGTAAAGCAGAAGCGTAAGATGCTAAAGAAGAGTGCTGGAAGGAATTTGGCCATTTTATGGAGGAAAGCACCTCAGCTAACCAGAAGTTCTAAAGAGTGCTTGAGAATTTCAGAAATGAAAATAAAGAATAGTTTCTATTAAAATTAGTTCTTCAATGACAAAGAAGAGGAAATAATGAGGCGATGGAAGAATTACTTTCAAAAATTTTAAATTGTAATAGTGCAATATTTCAGAAGAAATTAGTAGTGGAAATAATGAAGGTCCTCTTGGAAACGTAGATAACACCAAAAGGGGTGACATATTATAATATGTCCTCCATAAGATGAAGCAGAAGAAAGCAAGAATATCTCTTAGACAAGGGTCTGAAAAGGCACTAGAGTATAATAAAGAGGTGCATGTTTTATTAACCTGCAGAAGGGCTTTCATCTGTCTAACATGAGGAGTAATATGACAGTCCTTGAAAAATAAGAGTATACCTCAGATGCTCATCAAGAGAATTCAAGCTTATTATGTTCAATGCATAAATATTGTCAGACCTGCACATTCCTGGTCGGAAGAGTTTCCCACAACAAGGCTTGAGACAAGGTGATTAGGTGATCCCCTGCTTTTTAATGTAGTCAAGGATGATATAATATAGAGCACAAGAGAATGAGGAGATATATACTAGGACATTGGAATCTGAAGCAGTGTATCACGTCATAAATAGCAAGTATCTGGGAAAAAATGAAATATCTCAGAAGACAAAAAAGGCAGTGAAGAGTTCCATCTATACCCCTACCCTTACTTATGGGAATGAATCATGGAGCTTTACAACTAAAGTATAAAATAAGATAAAGACACAGGAAATACGATTCCTCCAAGAAGGCACGAAGAGATTGAGTCTGGTATTTCACAATTGAGATGTACTCAATACTGAGTCCAAGTTCGAAATGGTGAAGAGAAACCAACTAAGGAGGTTCAGGCACGCCCAAAGGATGAATCTTTTGCCACACCTTTAAACCGGATGGTAGAAGAGGAACAGATTTAGTAAGTGTAACAATGAGTGCAGTAGAGGATGTGTCTAAAAAATTTAAAAATCAACAAAGGGAAAAAGCTTGCTCTTATGAGGAAGCAACACACTTGTCAGTAGTCGCAATCAGTAGTAGACCGAGTGAACAAATAAAGTGCTTAAAAATTTGGTGTCACTTTTAGACATTAAAATGTTTAAAAGTGTCTTGCTGTGATGGAACTCGTTTCAAGTGCAGGACACAATAATTTTACTGGAGTATGGAAATCATAAACAAAAATTAATTATTAAAAATATCTCATAATATAGGATAGGATAGCCATCATGAGAATTTGGGTTACCTTTCTGATAGAAACAGGAAAGTTAATTCAACACAGTCAAATCTATGTATGGACTGCAAAACTCCTTGATGGGTCAAAGCCAATCAAATTTAGATATGATAAAGGGGTAGATGTCAATATAGATGTCAATATAAAAAAGCCAATATAAATTGAAAAACCAAATAAGAACTTATGCGGGCCAGCTCAGCAACTAAATCAGTTGTAAGAAAATATTTGGCCCCATTAAAATATGAACAACAGAAATAGATCTTTAAAGATTTATATGTTATTGGTGAAGTGTAAATGTCTTTCCTAGGGCAACCAGAAAATTTTTACCATTGAGTTAATTCAAAGGGTAGGTCAAGACGACCAAAATATTATTATTTCAAAAAGTTTTAAAAGATTTTTTTGTGTACAGGAACCATTAATATTAGCCCATATAAAATTAGGCTATAAATGTTATGTCACACTGCTGAAGCAGGATTCCTGTTCATATCAGGGACCCCGCTGCTCTAAACATGAACTGGAAAAATAAAATAAAAAACAAGATTATCAGTCAGGTAGATAAGCCAACATATTGGGTTGCTAACATGGTCGTATTTTCAAAGAAGACTATTATCACCAAAACTAAGCAATCAAGTAAGAGAGGCTTCTCAAGCTCAGTCTAGATGAATTGTTGGAGTGGCTACAGGTGACAGTAGTATACTGCTTTAAGATCGATTTTAGAGGTATGCATATTATATCCTAGATTTGCCGAAAAATTAGAAGGAAAAGTTCTCACCCATCGTAGTTAAATTCATAAATTTTTTCCTTAATAAGTTTTTTAAAAGTAAAAATGTAATAGAACATAAACAAGAGAAAATTACATTTTTGGTAATATTATATATTATAGTCTATAAACTTTATGTAATCTTTAAATTTAAATAAGAGCCTAGCTCCACATAAATATTTTTATTATTCGAGGCCTTTCTATGATGTCATATCATCTTGAAGACCAGCTTTGTCGCTGCTCAGCCTTTTTCCAACAACTGACCTATCTATAAAATAAGTAAATCTATAAACTTTTTCAAACTCAAATAACAATGAAGATATTACGACTATAAATTTTGGTCTTTGTCTAAACTCATTTGACTAACTCTCACTTGATTTCAACCATAAATGAATAGTCTTAATGAAAATTACTTGCAATGAAAAGCCTAGATACCAAATTATATATATATATATTCATAAAATTTTTAACGGGACATATTTTTAGCTTCTCTAATGTAGAATTAGTGAAGATCTGTAGATCAGTCATGTCATGGTACCAACATGAATAGCTTGATTTCCTTAAGAGATATCTGCTAATAAAGTCAAAAAGCTTTGGTCTCTATAAATATATGAAGGTATCTGCAGAAGCAAGTCAGGTCAGTTTGAGGATAGTAGTGGAAGGGTGAGTCAGAAATGGGATATGCCAACATAGAACATAGGACTAAAAATCTTGTTGACCAGTGGAAAGTTTCAGGAATATTTAATGATTAACTTATTTTTCATGCTTATTGACCATAAACTACTCAAAACCTATTTCGGAAAAAAAGCAATTCAAGATTTGATCCTTGGGGCGCCAGGATAGCTCATGGGATCCGTTCGGGTCTCACAATCCTGACGCCGCGGGTTCGAATCCCGCCCAGGTCAATCTTTTATTTATAATTAAAAGCTTGTCCTGAGCCATGGTCGTTTAGAATGGGATGGCAACCTGTAGATAGCCCCTTCCTCCATGACCCTCCTAAGTGGTTGAATGGAAGGCTAACACTTAAATAAAAAAAAAGATTTAATCCTTGACTGCTAAAATTTAAGGTGTGATTAGCTAGTTTTAATTTGAAGGTTCTTAGCTAGGTTTAAGTATATACTCCATGGCTTGTCATACTAGATGCATTATCTTGAAACCCACTAAAACAAGAGGAATTAAATGAGAAAAAGGCAATGAATGAAGAAACAAAATTATTTGATAATGTATTTTATGAACCTAATGAAAATAAATTTTACTTTAATGGTAGTAAGTTGAACAGGAAACTTGACTGCCATTGACTAAGAGACTACAGAATTAATGAAAAAGATACAGGTTGATAAAAAGGGAAACTTGAGGGTTGAAGAAAAATTAAGAAGTATCAAGATATTTAAAAAAAATTATAGTTCAGCGACAATAAGTTATTATTATACTTAAGAAACTGAGTGGTAGTTTATCACACTTGGAAAAGAAATGCTAGGAAAATTACAAGTGGGGTAAAGAGGGCTAACAAGAAATTCATTCAGATGACCAGAAATCAAACTTTTATCATGACTTGTTAAGAAAACCATCAACAAACCCTGGAACCTTCAATATCAACTGAGAGCACAAGGCATCTTTTAGCTACTGATTATTTTAAAGTAAATGGATCTTGGTAACAAGCTGTAGAGAAATTCTTCTAAAAATTCATTGATTTAATAGGAATGAATTTATCTACTCATTAATCAATTTTTTAAAAACAATATTCTCAATACTGAGAATCATGCTAGGTATTCGCATCAATATTGGTCAAATTTCAGTTATGAAGAGGTTTGCAAAAGTGATGGGATTTGAAATTGTCCTCTATTTCTATTCTCAAGGAAAGGGATTTACAAAATCAATGATAAAAAGGCAGAAGAGAATAGCCCAAGAAGGAATTGTAGAAATAGGTCTTCTGGCTTATCGCATGAGGCCTCTGGATTTTAAGGCTCTACCAATGGAATTACTAACGGGAAGCAAAATTAGTAACCAATTACCCATAGTGCTTGAAGGATTTGTTCCAAAATGACCTGATTTAGATATCAAACAAAAAATTAGTGAAAAGAATCACAGAAGAAAAGTAAGATATTTTAACAGAAGACATGGGGCAAGAGAGCTCAGTGAACTTCAAGAAGGAGGGAAGGTCAGAGTGCGAGACAGGAGAGAGTATATGGGGGTGATGAGGAAGACTCAGAGAGGCACAATGAGGTGTGGACATAAAATGAAGATAGGACAATAATCCAGAGAAACAAAAGATTATAAGATCTCTATAGGGGCAAAGGCTCTGCTGCAAACTTGATATCTGAAAGAAGGAGATATATGGTAATGTCATTCAACTCTTTTCAAATTTCCTCCCTATGTGATAACATTGAAACTAATAATAATGTTATACAATTTAATAAAGTTAATACATATCTAGCTAACTAATTGAATATATAATTAGTAAATTAGTTTTGCCTAAAAGAAGCAAGATTATTCATAAACCTTGTTCATGAACTATGCTACATACTTTGTGATCATCTTTACTAATATTTTCAGATAAGGCAATATTTTTATTTCGTATTCTCAAATCATTGAGTGAATGTGTTTCCACAGTGTCCAAATTTGTAATACCCATAGATTCTTACATTTATGTGGTTATTGTGACAACTGTCACAATTTAATGAACTGCATTCATTCCATTGTGACAGTTGTAACTAAAAATGACCTTTTTTATTTAAATATTTTCTATTATACCTATCAGGAGGACCTGCCTATTTCAAACTTACATGTGGTAATTTAGAAATGCATGCACTTTAATATAAAAGTAAAATGAAAGTCAAATTATTTTAGTGATTATCACCATATTATATATAAATATTCCTAGACCTATTTCACTACTAAGCAGTGTGAGGCTTGTATGAAAGGCAGAGGTTGACCTAGAGTGCTTTTCCTGGGGTTTCTGATGAGTGGCTGGCTGTTTTGCAATCACCACAAGACAGGACTTGTCAGCAAGAGACCTAATAATAATTTAAACAAGCACTTCTTATGTTATTGACACTTCAAAATGTAAACCTACATAGCAAAGTGTTAGTATGCTTGAATGGAGATCAGGATGCACGGGTTTGAATCCTACTGCATTATTTTTATTTAAAAGTTTATTTTAAAACTTTAAAATAAATACCTAATTTAAAATTTTTAAAGTAATACCTATAATAATTAATAACAATACCAAAAATTGAGAACTCCTGATTTAAAATTCAGAAAACAATTTCAGAACAAAAAAGTAAAATATTAATATTTCATAACTATGAAACAGGTGACTAAAATCAAAATAAAATGTATTAGGTGATAGCCCTTAAAACTGTTTACTAATTATATATTATTATTCATAAGTATAGATTCATTAAGCTTTCAAGTAATTATGCAAATGAGCATTCACATTAACAAAAAATTTAAGCGAGGAAATGTGAAAAGAGGAGATAAATTTTTTGCATACTTTTAAATCTTGAGCACTTTACTAAAGTTGAGGACTTCTTCCAATTTTTAAAATATAAAAACCATTAAAAAAAAGGAACTTGTAAAATTTCCCGAAGTGCTTTTTGATATGCATGTAAATAAACCAGTATTTTCAATTATGTTTTGCAGTTAAAACTATTTAGCAGATCAAAAGATAAGAAATGCAAATATTCAAGGACATCACTGGTCAGTAATCTAGATAAGAGACTTTTTTTAAATTTTATGCCAACCATGAGGTCATTAACACCATGTTTGAATTTTAAAACCCAGAATTATTAGAGGCATTATCTCATAAATAAAATAACAATTTTGATAATACAAAATGAATAAATTAATTTCAAAGAAAAATAAATAAAAATATACCATAATCATGGACAACTTAAATGGAAACTTTCTATTTGTTTGGGGATCATTCAAAATTCAGTGCAATAAACGTATTTTTAAATATTTGCCAAAAATCAAGCAAGAAGTAATAGTAGTCTGAATGGCTTAGTTAATAAGTGCTCTGAGAAGTGAAAACCTTACTTCTATAAGGAAACAATAACACAACAAATAATTATTTTTATGAGCAACCGGCTTAACTTTCCTTGTGATCCATGTCAGTAAAAAATCATAAAAAACAATTATTATGCTCTTCTATCTTTTCAATTATCTTATAACTTAATTAGTATATAAAACTAATGTTCCTTTTATCAAATATCTAACATAAACTTCAACTTTGTAAATAAATCATTACATTTCACTAATAATTGTTTGATACTAATATTCATATGATTGTCTAAAAACTAAATAATATAAACTAAAATATTTTAGATAACACTTAACTAAATACCTAGGGACAAAACTACTACATACATGCTATCTGTACATACAATGACTTTTTTTTTTGGTAGAAATTAATTGCACATGTGATAACTTACCAAATGCACAAAATAGGATAGACCACTAGAGGAACTTAATTATTTGATAGTTCTATAAGGTTCATTAGTTAGATTGTAATAAAATTCTAGTTTTTATAAAAACTATGACTATAGTAAAACTCAAAAAAGGTTTTTAAAGAATGAATAAGGAGACTCAAACAGGGTTTTAAAGCAGTTAATGGTTCATAGCCCCACACCACAAATGTAGGGAGGACATGATTAAATGTAAGAAAATTATCAACAACTTTTAAATAATAAGGGAATCATTAAACATTTTTATCAAAGTAATATCAAAAGAAAATTACTCTAGTTTAGGATTCCTGATGGAGGTATTTTTACATTATAGTGTAATAGCATTCCAATCACTAAAACTCTATGTCCTACTTTCTCAACCTCAATTTGGATCAAAACTAAAATAAAACTTAAGATTTATATTATTAGTTCATAAAAAGTTCTTGGATTCACTTAGATGGACAATGAGGCAGTCTAAAGCCCTATTAAAAATCACAGACATCCTAAAGATATTTTTATGTTATCCTTGAAAGACTAATCAGTTCCTTACTAATGGATTTCCTATGACCGTATTATCAAAAGAGTGATAGGGTCCTACACCTTCCCTACGAAGCAACATCTGTAGAACAGCCAGCCTCTGATATTGCTTCCCTGTGAGGCAGCCATGAGGCAATGAGTGATATAGACCAAGTAAGTTTAGCAAATGATTATTATTTAGAGCAAAAGATTCCAGATTGGAATAAAAAAAGAGCTTTCAAATTGTGACAAGGCAATTATATTTGTAATTTTAAAATAATAATAATAAACAATTATTAAACTAAATTTTATAAACATACACATACATGCATGCACGTACTTGTGTGTGCATGAGGGTGTACTTATATATATATCACTCCTATTCTATAGAATATAAAAGCTTGTTAATCTTTAAATATTCTATAAGATACAAAACATTCTTCAATCAAAAAGTCAATTACTAAATTTATTAAAACAAACATAAAATCAATATCACATACTTTATATTCCCAGAAGATTCCCTGTAATAGTTTAATAAAAGGGCATACTTGTATGCTTGGTTTCTATGTAATGGACAATGGAAAATAAATTAATAATAATACATTTTACAAAAGAGTAGCTTGAATACAAACTCCTATTTTACTTTTTATAAAATAGTTTAAGGATTTATAATTTCTGTAACTGCAATTCAATTGCGAAAATGAGGGATTATGAGTAAAATAATTACCCAATCCAAAATTGTTCTCATTTGCAACAATTCAAATCTGGTCTGTTCAACTTAATAACACTTTTTTTTTCCACATCTCGCGCATTTAAAAAAATTCAAGAACAACAATTAAGCAGTCAAGAGTATTACGCAATTTCTGATGAAAGAAGGAACTTAAGTTCCTGATGTTCCTTACGATACTTAAGTTCCAATCTGTAAGATTGGACATATGCAAAACAATAAATTAAAGGGAAAAACATTATCACATATTTATTTCCTTGATGCAATTATTTGTAATTTTCTTAGCTAATGAACTTATTTATCATTTTCTCTTACTTATTGAAGAAATTACTTATGTAGATAGCTTAAAATTATTAAATCAATATATAACCTTATACAAATATATTATTTTAAAAATCACTTAAAACTTACCCTGCTCTGTTTTCCACAATCCTGAGGCGAGTCACGAATAGCGAGAAAAAAATAAGCATTGTTAGTTAACATGTCATGCAACAAGCAGTGTATACACAAAAAAAATTAGCCTCTTAAAATAAGAGCTACCTCTGATACAAATATTAGAAAAAAAGGCATGAAGTAAATCTATATTAAATATGTTATATGTTTAATTTAATTGGTTAAGTATTAATTGTCTAAAAATATTAGGAGTTTAGCAATATAGTAATAATTTAAAGAATAGTTATGAGCTTGACAAAAATGTATTTTATTAAAATAATAAAATTATTTATTATGTGATGCAGTAAAAATGATTAATCTTTAAAAAAGTTTTAAGGGTCCCTAAATAAATGTATACTTTAAAAAAAGTGTTAATAATTTTTTGAAACACAACAGAATAATACACAAAAAAATTCAATATCTTTGCTAAAATACCTAATGCAGTATACTTTTATTAATTTTTCAAATATTTACTTTTTATTACAAACAAAAAACAAACCAACATGAAGTTAGGAAAACTAAATAGATATAAAAAAAATGTTGATTGTTTGTAAACGCATACAATAGCCATTTATGGATTAACAGAATTAAAAATAACGTGCTTTTATAACCATAGTAATAAAAATAAGTAAAAATATTTATATTCTTTAACATGCAATTAAAAAAATTTTTAGAGTTAAGAAGTTGGAATAAATCCTTTCAAATTTTATATTTAATTTTATATTAGTACAAAACTAACAATGGGCAAAAAATTTATAATTTTTTTAATTTGGACTATAATTTTAGAATGGACTAAACATTTTTTGAAGAATTGACATACAATATATAAACTAAAATATTTTAGATAACACTTAACTAAATACCTAGGGACAAAACTACTACATACATGCTATCTGTACATACAATGACTTTTTTTTTTGGTAGAAATTAATTGCACATGTGATAACTTACCAAATGCACAAAATAGGATAGACCACTAGAGGAACTTAATTATTTGATAGTTCTATAAGGTTCATTAGTTAGATTGTAATAAAATTCTAGTTTTTATAAAAACTATGACTATAGTAAAACTCAAAAAAGGTTTTTAAAGAATGAATAAGGAGACTCAAACAGGGTTTTAAAGCAGTTAATGGTTCATAGCCCCACACCACAAATGTAGGGAGGACATGATTAAATGTAAGAAAATTATCAACAACTTTTAAATAATAAGGGAATCATTAAACATTTTTATCAAAGTAATATCAAAAGAAAATTACTCTAGTTTAGGATTCCTGATGGAGGTATTTTTACATTATAGTGTAATAGCATTCCAATCACTAAAACTCTATGTCCTACTTTCTCAACCTCAATTTGGATCAAAACTAAAATAAAACTTAAGATTTATATTATTAGTTCATAAAAAGTTCTTGGATTCACTTAGATGGACAATGAGGCAGTCTAAAGCCCTATTAAAAATCACAGACATCCTAAAGATATTTTTATGTTATCCTTGAAAGACTAATCAGTTCCTTACTAATGGATTTCCTATGACCGTATTATCAAAAGAGTGATAGGGTCCTACACATTCCCTACGAAGCAACATCTGTAGAACAGCCAGCCTCTGATATTGCTTCCCTGTGAGGCAGCCATGAGGCAATGAGTGATATAGACCAAGTAAGTTTAGCAAATGATTATTATTTAGAGCAAAAGATTCACCCATAGTGCTTGAAGGATTTATTCCAAAATGACCTGATTTAGATATCAAACAAAAAATTAGTGAAAAGAATCACAGAAGAAAAGTAAGATATTTTAACAGAAGACATGGGGCAAGAGAGCTCAGTGAACTTCAAGAAGGAGGGAAGGTCAGAGTGCGAGACAGGAGAGAGTATATGGGGGTNTATTAATTAAAATTTTGAGTATATTGTATTATTAAATTCTTATTTAAATTTACAATTGTATTTTTTTTTATAATTTGAATTTAAAATTTATAATTTGCCTGCAAGCTGAAATGTTTTTAGTATGCTCATGGTGGTCTTTGTATTTAACTATATTAACTGCTTAAGAAACTTCCAAGTTCTTAGTTCAACTGATCCTAAGTTAAAAATAAAGAAATAAATAAAATTTATCTTGATTGCATCAGGCCATAGATGACCAGTGACAGAATAGATGTTTAAAAAGCATTTATTCTGAACCCATGACAAATTAGAGAAGTTTTGAGAAAAAAATATTTGCACAAAGTACAGGGTGCCTGATTTATTCGCTTCTCAATTAAGAATATTAAGAGTGGTTATAATTAAAACTGGGTGTTACTAAGAGCAAACCAGGAATCCGCTGGGTCATTACCAAACAGAAAAAATTCAAAGAAAAAAAAAATTGTGTCTGGCGATATAGAACCACTGGACTATTAAACTACAGAACCAACAATAAAATATTTAAGGAACATTTTCTTAAATAAAAACATTAAAATAAAGCAGGAAGAAATCTGCAAAATAAAATTTTAACAATAAAAATGATAATCTATAAATTAATAAAATAATGCTTTACATTACAATAAAATGTTAAGTATATTTATTAATAAAAGGAAAATATTCCAAGATTTACTGGGTCTACAAGGCTATAATTTATAAAGCATTATTTTAAATGCATTTATTAGTTTTCACAAAGAAGACTTAAGAATGTTTAAGTCCTAATTTTGGACTATATGAACAAAGAACTTGCTCAGCCTGACAAAAATCAAATGCCTTAACCAAATATCTCATAACCCTGTATCTCGACTCCGTACAATTAATTTTAAATAATAAACATCTCCGCGGTTTTAAGTTTATTTTTTCAGGTTTTTGATCCAAGATCATATTTCATACCTATATAGGAAGGAGAGAGGCACATTGGTCTGATGGTTAAGTCACTGAACCCCTGAGCTAAGGATCCCAGGTTCAATGCTTACAGCACACAGTTTTTTTTTTTTGTTCTGTTTATCTATTTGCAATGACCCATTGGATTCTTGGTGTGCTCCTAGAGACACTGTTGGGTACCATTCTTCATTGAATAGGAAATAATCAGGCGACCAGAATGGTGAGCTGACCACACCTCTTCTCTAGTGTGCTGTGGGTCAAGAATAAATACATACTTAAAGTGTATTTCTCCCCTGGGCTTATATAACCTGTGGTGGAAATGATTTTTTTTTTTTTTTAACTAAAATTTTAGAATAATACTAGAGTAGGAAGTTTTAAAATACTGCATTATCCAAAAATATTAATCATGTGCGCATACATACCTGCACATATGAATGCCTTCTATGTGCGTATGCATACATATACCCACGATCACACACATGTACGTAGTAAGCATGATTTTTAATATAGAGGAACCAAATTCAGTAACTGAGAATCTTCCTGCATACTTTTGAATAAATTCATTGACGGAAGAAATTGGGCAAAAAGTTGGACGATTTAGAGGAAAAGAGAACTAAAAATATTACATCTTGTTATTATTAAACTTATGGAAAAAAAATACATAACAAAACATAACAGCTGTAAAAAGTAACTATCTATGACTTATGCTTTTTAATATTTTTACCAAAACATGCCAAAAGGTTGAGCCAATCAACCTCTTTTTTTTTTTTCTTTTAAAAGAATGAAATTAAGTATCTAGGTTTCATTTTAGAAACCCAATAATTTGTAATTTGCTGAAACTGAATGAAGGAAAGGGGATGAAAATGATGACTAAATTAAATAATTATTCTGCTCCTATTCCTATTCATATTATTAATGTGGTGAGAAAATATTCAGAATGATAGGTATGAAATGTATCTTTACAAGTTTTTAATACAATTTTATGAGAGATGCATTATAATGAAGGATATCTAATAATGTAATTAGAATGCATAGTGGTAGTATGCATGAATATAGAAACACATATTTTATTATGCTTTATAAATGAAATTTTAGAATGATGCAGCTTTTGCGATGAGTAAGTCAAGCACAAAAACAAAACTAGACAAGAAGATATTTGCAACAATGAAATATGTGTTAATACAGTGCACCATTGCACACTGATCATACAGGTTTCATTTCAGTATTCATTGCAGTTCAGTCTTCCTATGGCAGAAACCACATATTGGAGCTAACATTGAAAATATACAACCAAACTTAGTAGCTCTCCCCCCCCCCCCCGAAAAAGAAAAGAGTCTGTAACAAGAGGAGCATAAACTAAGTAGGTTTTTAATTTATTTTATTTTATTGGACATAAATTAAAGTAATTTTAATTTGTAATTTCAAATTTTGCATTAGGCTTAACAGAAGAGTTTTAATGAGTTGAAGTGCCAAATCTTTACAGTTTATTCTTAAATATTTTCCTCCCTATGTAATTTTATAAAAATGCAATATAATATAAGAGTCATAAAATTAAATAACCAATAGCTAGTTTTATAACAAATAAAACTATAACAAAGATGTTATGATTGGTCTTCCTCTCGGTCCAAAACAAATTCAATCAATGGTTTGAAAAATGATACTAAGTTTAGTTTCTACATTTTAAAAGAAGGGAAATATTTGACATTCAATGGTATATGCCTTAATATATTTTTCGTTAAAATGTTATGGAATGTAAATATTAGAAAATTATCTATGGGATGTTGGTTGACCGTTGATAATCAGGAGGAGATTTTTAATAAATTTACCAATTTATTTTTAAATAAAAACAAATTGGTGAACCAATATGGTTTTATTTTTGCCAAAATTTCGACCTGAATTTCAGGCCTTCTTCAGGGCTATGGAAATAACAATGGGAGAGAATCACAGGCTAAAACACGCAATTCGTTACTCCCCGCCTTCATTATCCCCATAGCCCTGAAGAAGGCCTGAACAGCAAAAATAAAACCATATTGGTTCATCAATTTGTTTTTATTTAATAATAAACCTCTGAACTAACTCTGACTATCTTCTCATCCTGATTAGAGAATTGTATTTCACACCAATTATATTGCTTAAATTTTTCATAACTCGAAACATAAAGATGTTAATGGCTTTTCAAATTAACTCTCTCGTCTAACTCCACACCTACTCCCTCATTTAAGGTTGATCCCAGTAATCAAAACAAATATTTCCAGTCAAACAATTATGCAATTGTTTGTGGAAAGAAATTAAAAGTACCAAAATTTATTAATTATAACAATTATAATTATCAATTATATTTGGTCTTCACTAGTATAAAAACAAATATTCCACACACAGGTGCATGTGTCTGTGTGTGTGTGTGAGTGTATTTTGTGCAAGATCAGTCAAGAATACATTTTTCCAAAATTCTGACATACTAATCTAAATTGCTAAATTTCCCTGAAGTAAATCTCCTCAAAAAGCCACTAAGATCAAATTACTTTTCAATAACGTTATAAATCTATTGAAATATATAAAACTTCCAGAGAAAAAACCTAGTGAGGACAGCCAATGCTGAAGTTTATTTTAAGTAACAAATATAAAATTGATATAATATTTATATATTTGATAAGATCATATTTATTAAAAAATATAAAGAAGAAATCTCAACTAAGTTCAGTCAATCTATGGGATAGATTAACATCAGATTTTTAGAGGGTGATCTAACTACCAGGTTATTAAGCCATAAATCTTTTTTACATTCTCAGCAAAGTTTATTTTTATAGGTATTTGTATTAACATCTAAAAAAATAAACTGAGAAGAAGTTCCCCATATCTTGAAACTAATTACATATATTAATTTTCTGGACCTACATTGACATCATGAGACAGTGACATTAACTAGTGTTGTACTTGAGAGCAAAATCATCAATCAAAAAAAGCCATAAGCTGCACTAATTTAAATTTATGCAAAAGATCTTATGTCTGTCTTTATTTCTAAAGTGTGACTATGCACTTTAGAAATAAAGACAGACACAATAAATAAGTGTTAGGAGAGTTTTTGACCACAGAGATCAGTAGTAGAATATTTATTGGGGGTTTGGTCACGGTTCATAAAAAAAATACTATTTAAAAAAAATGAAGTTTTTTTTATTATCTGTCGACATTTCGGCTTACATTGTATGCCAGTATGCCATCTTCAGGCCTATCATGAAGGCGAGAAGAGAAGTGTTGTCACCTGGATCAAATGTTCATGGCAGGCTAACATTTTTTTTTTTTTTTTTGGATCTACCTCCTGTCCAATGGTTTTCCTACTCACACCATTAAAAAACTTGTAAAATAATTTTTTA
>KZ807025.1:599192-609248 GCA_000696205.2 Oncopeltus fasciatus
TAATAAATTAAAATTTGTAATAATAAAACTTTTAATAGTGAAATTTTTAAGCATTAATAAGAAAAAATTGGAAATATCATATGAATACTTTTACATATTTTTATAGCAATAATATTTAACTATTTTCTTAAATAATTAATTCATTATTAATCTCTTAGAATTTTTCTGTGATATGATAAAACATTTATTGCATTCTCAAAATAATACACATTTTCTATTTTGGTATTTCTTCTATCCAGTCTAGAAATTGTTCAACAACATTGGGTTGTATAGGGCTATTATCAATAAATTAATAATTCTTCTTCTAAAATTCTGATTTTGTAGTGTAATCAGAATTGTACTTCCAGAAGGGTCTGTAAAAAATAGTGCTCAAACAGAGATTTCCTTTAAAAATAAAAAAAGCTACAAAGGAACTCAAAATCATAATATCACTAATTTCATAGCTACACTTTTAAGGTTTAAGCAGAAATATAGAGAGTTACTTATATTTTATCTATTGCACTGATCAAGCATTTTCATCTATTTAAATGAATCTTTAAAAATACTTTTACAGAAAATCAATCAAATAAATTTGCTGCAAGTACCTGTTGGAATCTTCTCGTGTTGGTAAATTAAATGAGGAACTTCTTGTGGGGTCATGGCCTCGCCTAATAGGAGATTTGTTTTCACATTTCGGATCACTGTTGTACCTTGACATAATTAGATTGCATAAGTTTTAGAGCATACATTAAATAAAAGTCAGAATACAACTCCAAGATTTATGAGTTATAAAAATATTAACAATGAAAACACATGTACTTAAAAATAAAAATATGTCCCCTTATCTTTGATATTCAATAAATGTAGGAAGAGTTAGTATACAATTTGTTGGGGTTCCATCGAGGTTGATCAAAAAAGTACAATTTTAAAAAATAAGTATTTTATTTATGTATTTATTATCTGCCAATGTTTCAGTTTATATTGTAAGCTGACTTAAAGTAACTAAAAGTAATGAGATATGAAAAGCATTAGAAAAACAATAAAAATACAAGTAGAAATTATTAGATGTTCTTTGTTGGGGCCCAGTCAAGGCAGAACCAAAAAATACATAATTTAAAAATGTGTATTTTTAAAATTATCTGCCAACTTTTTAGTTTACCTTGTAAGCCATCTTCAGGGCTATGAAGGCGAGAGGTGACGTGTCACCAAGATCCCATTTTCATGACTGAGAGGACATTTTCATGTCAAACTCTATCTCTGTCATGAAAATCTTGGTAACACGACGTGACGTCCCCTCTCACCTTCATGATAGCCATGAAAATATGGCTTACAATGTAAACCGAAACTTTGGCAGATAATTGGAAAACTTAAAATGGTCAGATGAAGGTTGGGGAAGTGAGCATCAAAGGGACTGCTGGGAAAATTAGGTGAGAATTATTTCGGATGAGTAGCCTGAAAGTCTAGGAGACAGTTGGACAGGTTGATTTAGGAAGAGGGCTGGTAGTATTTCAGAATGTTGAAAATGTTTGAATAAGTTGAAGAAATTTGTTCTATGTTAGTTTTGATGTTTACTGAATTGGGCTGTAAGTATATGTGTACGGTTTCAGATAATAGATATTTCCATTCATAGGGTTCAGTGGAGATAATAATAATGTTTTCAGAGTCAAATATGTGTCTGTTGTGGTTGAGGGCAGTTAGGGAATGTATGGGTGAGAACAGAAAGTAAAGTCATTGTTGTGAGAAGAGGGCTCGGTTTGTGAAGTGTAAATATAGAATTTGGTAACAAGTTTTTTTTATGATATGCATACGGAAACCATTAGAGAGGAGGTTGTCTGTCACATGTTAGGTATTTTTGTTGTGGAATGTCTTGTCAGAGAGTGTGAGTGATTTTAGGTAAGATTTCTGGTAACATTTATTTCTTGATGATGGGGATGAGATGAGTTAAAATGGAGGAGACGGCCTGAGAAAGAATTCTTTATGTGGAGATGTTCACAGTGATAATATGGCCAACAAACTGAGATTCAATCACTGGCGATATGGCCAACAAACCCCAACAAATTCTCCACTAATAATCCCATGGTCAAACAAATCTCAATTTGAATATAGGATAAGTTTTTTTTTCAGAAAGGTAGAATTTATAATTTAAGTTATTTCCCATTCTCTCCCCCCAACCTAATAACACTCAACAATTAGGAAGACAATTTAATATCTTATTAATTTGTTTAAGCAAACCTTCTTAATAATAGTAATTCATGGTTAGAAATCCATGTACATGGAAATGGAAGGCCAGGTCAGTCAGTTATTTCATCACATTTCTAATTAAATGATGATTAACTATTCTTGAAGTTAGACTTGCAACTAAACTGAACTGAAAAAGGCATACTAATCGATAAAGTATAAGACACATGCAAAATATGTTTACAGACACTTCTTTTTTATTCCACTAGTTATGAATCACATTGACTCGTATTTACCATTTCATCTTCCGGGTTGGACCGAGTCAAATTGTTATTATTTTCCGAGCTTTCGCACATCATGTGATGGCTTCTTCAGGGCTGAAAAGAGAATTCTCTTTTCAGCCCTGAAGAAGCCATCACATGATGTGCGAAAGCTCGGCAAATAACAACAATTTGACTCGGTCCAACCCGGAAGATGAAATGGTAAATACATCTGACGACCGACGAAGCCTACGTGAACACATTCACTCGTTTTTGGTGTGAGAGTATGTTTATTAAATTGTGTTTTTATGAATTTAACATTAAAATTGAATTTGTTTAATTGACTGGATTGCAGTACTGATACTATTTACGGCTACAGGTACATTTAATGATAATTATAATTTGAAGCTTACATTATATCTCAAATATTACAAATAGTTTTTTTGTTTAAGACTTACTGGCCATTTACTTTGGAAGGGAAAGCAATGCTAAACAGTAAATACCTGAAGAAATAAATAGCATATTTTTGTAACCAACCTGGGGAGAGAAGTCCTATTCTTAGTGAAGTGAGAAGTCCAGTTTTTCTGTTTTTCTATGAGTTCTCTTGAATTGAGCTTTCGTTCAGGTTTCTCTGGCTTAGCAGGCTTCTCGACAGAGTTTCCATTGTGTAAACCACGAACAACTGCTCCCCCATTCACCTGACGTAAGACAGTTGGCGGCTGAAAACAAAATATGATTACAAGTTATCTTCTTCCTTATAATCTATCATATATTTTTAGGAGTATGATTGCTTTAAACTATTTTTATTGCCATTATTACTTTTACTTTAATATTTTTATTTATGCAAGGAAAAGTAAATGTATTCAAATTAGATGTTTTTTGTTGGGGTTCGGTCGAGGTAGATCCAAAAAATTCAAATTTAAGAAATGTGTGTTTTTTTGGATCTACCTTGACTGAAGCCCAACTAAAACATCTAATAAATTGTTCACGTAGGCTTCGTCGGTCGTCAGATGTATTTACCATTTCAATGTATTTATCATCTGGAGACACGGCCGAGACTCGCTGGAAGGGTTCCTTCAACACTTGAACAACATGCACAAGAACATCCAGTTCACCATGGAACTCGAAGAAGAAGGAAGACTACCGTTCCTGGACGTACTCGTAACAAAAAAGGATCACCTCTTGAGCCATTCAATCTACAGGAAACCCACGCATACAGACAGATACCTACATGCCACTTCCCACCACCACCCGGCTCAGAAGGAAGGAGTCATCAACACTCTACTCAACAGAGCGGAGATACTCTCAGAACCAGCCCAACTACCGAAAGAAAGAAGACACTTGAAGACCGCCTTCATGAAGAATGGCTACGACCGCAACACTATAGACAAGATCCAGAGAAAGAGAAATATGCAGCGCAACAAGGAAGAACGAGAAGCCGAAGAATTCCAAGGACAAGTGACCATCCCATACGTCAAAGGGACAACAGAGAAGATCGCCCGAATACTAAAAAATCACAAAATAAGAACAACATTCAACACGGACAGAAAAATAACAGACATCCTTCCGAAACCTAAGGATAAACTTGGACTTCGGACTCCAGGAATTTACAAGATTCCCTGCTCCTGCGGAACTTCTTACATCGGTGAAACCGGAAGGACGATAGACACACGTCTCAAAGAACACATCGCAGACATCAAACACGGACGCACAGAAAGGTCAGCTCTAGCAGAACACTTCGCCAACACCTGCCACCACATCAAATTCGAAGACGCCTCAATACTGGCCCGGGAAAGCAACTACTATCGACGAACCATCAGAGAAGCCATCGAAATAACCAAGAATCCGAAAAATATCAACAGAGAAGACGGATACAGATTGAGCAAAAACTGGAAACCAGCGCTAATTGACAAGAGGATCCAACCAATCAGTGACCAGCTACCTGACTACTCCAGAGACCAGCCACCAGAACACAGTATCAACCAATGGGAAGGCAGACTTCGCCCAAGGACAAGACCGCGCCGGGATTATACACCACCTGGTGTATAAAACATGGTAAATATATACCATCTGGATTTTTAAAAATCTCTCTTTACAACTCTCATTCTCTTTTCAGCCCTGAAGAAGCCATCACATGATGTGCGAAAGCTCGGCAAAAAAGAACAATTTGACTCGGTCCAACCCGGAAGATGAAATGGTAAATACATCTAATAAATTATTAAAAAGATATTAATCTACAATAAAAAAAACTCTCCATTTGTAAATGTATTCAATTTTGTTTCCTTCCACATTTCTAATACGGTAGAATCTATTCGTGAAATTATCACCATTTTTTTTACTATTTAATGATGTTTAATAATACTAAATTTCAACAAAAAAAAAATATATATATATACCGTTATGCAATAGTGTTTGCTACCTACAATCTGAAAATCAGGCAATGTCAAAGAACTGAATACTTTTAAAGATCAGTGTTTCATAATTTTTTCTTTAAAAAGTTGAAAGTTGTGCTAATGGTATAAGTTGATGATAATATTCTGAAAGTTCATTTAATCTTCTATAATATCATGAAAATGTTAAATTGTTTCAGATTTCAGAGAAATTTAAATACCTTACAAAATTTTATACTTTTATGTAATTCTTTTTTCATGTCACTTTACTTTAGGACCTAGATGGTCTATCACTATGATTTCTCATACCCATGCTCCATTAAACTTTTTTAAATAAATTAAAAAGTCTGGGAAGTAAATAAAAGTGAAGGTTAAATTGAAAAACAATAAGTTCCCCACAAAAGGTATCTAAGTGAAAAATTGGAAACCAATAAATATAAATATATTTGAAGCAGAATATTTTTTTCACTATTTTTTTCATTATATTATTTTTTTTTTTAAATTTGTTTGTCCTCCTACAAACTATTGCTATCAATTTTTCAATAATAAACTTTTTAAACCAATCAAAACTGAAAAGTAGCACATACATAGTTGAAACCTTTTTGTGTCTGAAATCTGAATAGCTGGAAATCATGGAGCCATATATTTCAATTATATTTCATTTTTTGAAAGCCAACACTTTAGCTGGGAAGACTAGCCTGGAGTATATTTCAAAATACAAAGTTTGAATTGCAAAATAATAAACATTCTATATGCATATACAATAAAAATACTATCGTTTTTTATAGTTTATGATTTTTCTTTTTCTTCTAGAGCCTTTTTTGTGATCCTTTACGAAAAGAGGGATTAATTTAAATTTAATCCCCTTTAAGCGTTCAAACTGACCGGTCAAAAATGATTCTGATGGAAATTTTATTAGTTCAATTTTGTTTTATGAGAATAAACTCGATATAAAAGCAACTGCCAAAAAAATATGCTCTGTTCTTGGAAAAGATGCCTCCTCAAGGGGTAGGCACAATTTTGGCTTATGTTTATTCATTGATGCTAAGAACATAACAGTTTGGCTCCCCTCAAGAGGACGCTGATGGAGAACCACAAGTTCCAGTGGCTGCCCAGCAGGTAGTGTCACCATAGCAAGTGGTAAGTGTCCCTCAGCCGACTACATATATTAGCATCGCCACCACTAAGGAGTTTGATATTTCTAGTGGTCAATATAACTTAAGCGTTTAGAACAATTTTTTGAAGCTAAAAGTGTTCCATCTGTGAAAAGGTTCCTATACTAATTTCACTTGTCGGTAGCTATGGTTACTGGTATCTATGAGATTTATGGGATCTTATTTTGCCCAAAGATAAAAAATATGAGAATTTAAGTTTAGCAATGGAGAATCAGTTTGTTTCTAAAGTGTCAATCATTAAGGAATGAGTATGATTTGAGACAATGTAGTGGGGAAACCAACTCTACCTGGTATCACAAGGTTAGGAGTGCTGCTTCTAGTTGTAAGTTTGGTCAATATCAGAAACAAGCCATCAATGATTTTGTCTGTGGGGTGACTGAAAAGTTATTTTTTTAGACAGATTATGAGAGTTAAATCCTGATAGGGAAATCCATGGTCGTGCTGGCACAGCAAAGAGAAACCGCCAGGTCAGATGTCAATGAAGACATACAGCAAATAGTCCCGAAGCCGACCACTTAAAAGGGGGGAGAAGTACAAAGAAATCAGGTGTGCTTATTGGTAGATCTAATCATGATCTGTCGCAATGTAAGTTTAAAATGTAAAAGAGTAGAAAGTGTGGCAAGGTTGGCCACTTGGCAAAGATATGTAAAAATCCAATAAATTCAATAGATTCAAACAGCGCAGAGTCAATCTCTCGAGTGGATAATAATTAAATAAACATATTTAAATACTGTTGCACCGTTCAAAGTAAGGGTAAGTTTTGAGGGAAAAAATATAAAAATGAAATAGATACTGGAGTGGGTGTTACTATCATCACTGAATTAGTTAATAAATCTCAATTCTAATTTTACCCCTTAGAAATACTAGTTTAATATTAAAGGCAAATGCCAGAGAGTTACTGAAACATCTAAATATCATTACTGGTAACATGTTTTGGCGAGGTAAGAAAAAGGCTGGAGAAATCGTTGTTGTAAAGAAGGGAAATAAGTGCTTGCTTGGAAGGGAATGATTACAAATGTTTGGCATATATGATCTCATTATGATAGGAGTAAATGCTAAATGTGATACTGAGATTTTAGACGTGTTAACAAGAAGGTATGAAGAAATATTTAAACCGGAAGTTGGATTTTACTGTTAAAAAAAGTTAAACAACATTTGATATATGACTGTACACTACTTACTGACTACAGGACAGAACTTACAAGAAAGGCACTACTGAAACATGGAAAAAGGCCAGTAGAAGCAAATTTATTGATGGACAAATTACTACCAGAATTCAAAACACTCCTTAGAATCTCTCTAAAAAAAAATTAAACACATAAATGAGAGATACTTATAATTTAATTATCACATTGAGTTTACAATATATATAATTGAAACCGTATATTTACTTAAATATTCAAAATGAATAGTTTTTCTTTATTTTCTTATACATATTTTTAATTTATTTCAAAGTTATATTTCATTTCATTCATTCTTTTTTGTAACAATTCTTCTTTTCTCGTTCTTTTGTTCTTTAGTTGTTAGTTTGTTTGCTTTATTATTATTATTATTTTTTAGTTAATTGTATATTGTAATCAACTAATTTAATTATTTACTATACACGTACATTGTATACAATATTTGGGTTTGTGCAGACTAAACTTCCTTATAGCAGGGTTGCTGTAATGAGGGGAGGGGGGGGAACACCATATCAGACTGAAATGTTTCGATAACTTAGACAGGGTATATCAAAACTGAACGAGTTTTTTTGTCAGTAAAAACTAGCTGTTTTTTGAAGAAGAAATTTGAGATTTACCATTAAGTCAATGGAAGATAATTAATAGTAACAGAGAATATTTTAATAAATAAATGCATTTATAAGTAAATATTTGTTTATTTTAAACTTCCCTGAATGACAGGACTTTTTGAATGGCCTGGTACAAATATGTATAAATATAATTAAAAATTTAAACAACATTGACACTATGTAATGCCTTTCTTTAATGGTTAAATAAAAGTTATATAAATGTTAAAATTAAAATAAAACATTGAAGGGACAAATAGAGATTGTGTTTCAAAAAATGAAGATAATTTTCACCAATGAAGTCATAAAAAAACAAATATTATTGAATAACTATAAATTAAATCAAGCTGACTAAATTGTGAAAAGAATTTTTACCAGCTCTAATTCAATTTAACAACTAAAAGTTTGCTTCATTTCATTTAAAGCAATAAAGAAATTCGATCAAATAAAAATTGATTTAGATTCATTTGTTTTTAAATTGCATTTTAATTTTAATTGTGGCCTATTCTTAAATTTAATATGTATTTAATTTACTTAAAAACATTAAAATACTATCTTCATATTAATATATGACTAAAGTATACAGTAAATCTCTTACTCTATCTTTCGCATACACACAAACACACACTTGGGATTCCATACTGTGAGGACTGTGGTGTTAAGAGTGCAAAGCTCTAAAAGTTTATGCAATTTTGAAAAAAAAAAAAAATTAAATAATAAAATGATTGAGTTTCAAGTGTATTCTTCAAGTGAAATTAGTGTTTAGTTGTGACTGAGAGAAACAAGGAGGAAGTTGTAAGCGGAAGCAAGAGGGGTGATGACTGGTCTGGGACTGCCCCAACCTTTCCTACCCCAGCCCTAGCACTAACGAACCCGCTGAACAAACGGAAAATAACGAAGATAGCGACTACAGAGAGCCGCCACGTTCTGCCCGAGGATACAGTCGCTTGCTTGCGAAACATGCGTGGGGAGGGAGAGGAATTTCAATAGCCGGCAAAATTAAAAGTACCCTGATGAGTCTCCAAATACGATGGAGACATACACTCTGATCGATGGTGCTCCTGGGAATGGCATAAGATTAATATATCTTTTTAGAAAGGTCCGTCGCGCTGNTATTTGCTAATGAAATGTTCAGTGTTATTGTTTAGACACTTGAAAATAGCCTGTGAGGACGAAAAATTTGAAAACAAAAGTATACTTGAGATGAGAAAGGGTTATTATATTCACTTACAAATAAGAATACATTATTATTGATTAAATTATTATTAAATCCTAGAAGAAATATATAAAATATAAGTATAATTATAAATACTTACTTCATGTTTCTTGCAACAATAATTCATGAAATTTGATATAATGATTACTTGATAGAGAAAAGGTAATAGAAGCACTTGCACTTTAAACAGAGCCAGCACAATATTTTAAGCCATTAGAGTGACTTGCAGTGTGAGAAAACACTGTTAGACTAAATCTTAAATTTGATTCAAGGGGAGATAAAGATAGGATACTTTTTGGCAAGGAAATACAATCATATATATTGGCCAAGAATTTCATAAATCTCAAAACAAACAAGATTCTAATCCCAACACTAAAAACTTCTCAGTCAACAAGAGGATTTTGTCAGTTTATTTAGAAAAGCACTGTTATATATATTTTTTTTTTTTTAGACTACTACATACTTTTTTTTCAGGAGAAGGGTGATCAAAAAAGTACAATTTTAAAAAATAAGTATTTTATTTATGTATTTATTATCTGCCAATGTTTCAGTTTATATTGTAAGCTGACTTAAAGTAACTAAAAGTAATGAGATATGAAAAGCATTANATAATTATAATAATAATTTTATTCCCATTTTGTTTTAAGTTTTATAAAGATTGTGAATAAAATTTTTATTAGTAGGTCAAATACAATAGTTTAATGCTGATTTTTAAAAAAATGAAAACAAAAAAAATACAAAATGGCCAAATAGTAAATCTTATTATAAGTTATCTATGGATGCTTATTCATAGCATTTAAAATAAAGCATGTAAAGAGCAACAAAACCACAAACTAATTTTAATTCTAATTTACAGAATAAACATATAAGATTATAGATAATAAGAAGTAAAATATAAAATTACCTGGTTAATTTCTAACTTCGTCGGTGGTTCATTAACAACAACCTTCTTTGGTTTTGTGTGGACCAATGGGGGTGGTGGCTCATCAAGTGTACCTGAAAACAATCAAAGCAGTCCATTAAAATAAAATCTAAATGAAATTTTGTATGTATATTATAAATCCAAAGCGAA
>KZ807025.1:619601-635495 GCA_000696205.2 Oncopeltus fasciatus
ATATATATACAAGAAATATTTTTAATACATGAAAAGTACACAAGGGATATCAAGTAACTTACTTATTAAAAAAGAATTAAGATATCAGTAATAGAATTTAGTGAATATCAAACATTGCAATGGAACAAAAGTAAACTTGAAAACAAAATCTTATGGTAGCAAATCAATAATATTATCATTAAGGGAAAACTTTCGGACACTCTTTTGATATTTTGATTTAATTTTTAGATCCATTTTTTAGTGATATAAAATTTATGAACTTATTTAATTATATTTATTTAGCATTGAGAGCTTATAATTTTAGGGAAAAGGATAGCAGGGCTAAAGCCTGCTGCTTTCACTTGGGAGGGAGACAATTTTACAAAGATATTAGAATCCCAACTATAATGAAGTGTTTTTTTTTTTTTGTTTTTTTAAGTAAAAGGCTGTTTGCCCCCAAAATACTGGGGGAAACAGATTTTCGGTCCCTCAAATTATAATATGCATCACTTATCATATTAAAGTATGTAAAGGAGAAAAGTTTAGGATTCTGCATTTCATTATCCCTAATCTCAAAATTTTAGTTGTACTTGGGACAGTTGTTTTTATACAAAACATACTTTAAGCCAGATTTTTTTCTGATTCAGTTTTCATTTAGTTTTTAGTTTTAGGCTAGACTTTTTACTTTCTATGAAAAACTAATAGTTTTTCCCTCAAATAATTTCAGAAAAAAGGATTAATTACAAGAAAATTCTCTAATTAAAAAAAATTCTTAAGATATCAGGTTTTTTAATCAAAAGTAAGAGACAGCAAGTTTAATTGTTTACCATGCCTAATCAAAAACAGCAATAATAAGTATAAAAAAATAAAAGGTAGAAGTGCAATAAGTTTCCACCTACTTCTTAGTAAGCTCTTGCTTAGGCACAAACCAAAATGCAATGAACAATTGAGCAAGAGAATATTATAATAAAGAATATTTGTAATTAAAAACAAATGTCATTGTGAATTACACTAAAATGCATTTTGAGATCTATATGCATATAGTTTTAATAGGTCTAACTGGATAGGAGTAGAAAGCAGACTAATACTCCCTTTGAGCAAAGTCAGTGCATATGTCTTAAACCAGCAATGAATGCTGATACTATTTTATAAAACAAATAATCTAAAATAATGATAGATCATCTCATAATTAATTATCAATTAATACAAGGACTTCCCTTACTATTAAAGAGAGAAGAAACTCGGACACTTTCTATCTAATACATGATAGAATACCAGTGAGCAAAATTGTTTATTCAGTTTAAGGGAATGAGTGAATAAGCCAAATATACTTTACCCAAATGCATACTTTCTCATTTATAAACATGGAAGTAGAAACATTCTAAATCTATTCAAGAGATATAACTGATCTACATATACCCGCAGTTCAAGATATGCCAGAAGATAAAATATCATTAACAAACATTGAACTGTTTATGCAAAATGAGGTCTCATACAGAAAAGTGGAATATTTGAATTTAAAGATTTTACATAATGTGGTCAGAAATTAAAAAAAAAAAAAACTTTATTCATGATTTTTTATAGGGCAAGGAAAATGAAAAAGCAAGTGAGACTGATAGTTTGTATGTGAGTGAGTAAAAGAAGATTCTAGTTTCAATAAGAAAGTTTTAGAGCATAAATATTAATGCAGACATGCTTCAAGGTATGACCAACATGAAGGAGAGAAGCTTCAGAAGAAATCTATCATTATGAAAGATGGTAATTGAGGCACCTTTTGAAAATAATAAATAGCAAATTTTTAATTTTCTTCTTTATTTATATAATGTATGGTTTGTTAATTAACAGATATTACTATTAACTACAGGTCCTAATAATTCTGAAGCCATTGACAATAAATAAGTATGAACTATTTAATTTCTTAGAGTGAGAAGTTATAATGTATATCTTCATAAATTATACAGTCAAATAAAATTAGTACATTTTATTCATCATTAATATAAAAAGCATTTGGTAAATACATTCACAAGACCATTAAGTATAATAGAAATGAAGTATATTATAAAACTTGAAATGATATTTAATCAAATAATTAAGATTTACTTTGGAGTTCATTCAATGTAATTATCATTCTTATGTAGCAATTTTGACAGAATAAGAGCAGAAAATAAACAATAAAACAAAACATATACAAACTGAATTTCAGTTTAAATATATAAATAATTAAAGAAACAAAATACACTCGTATTTTTTAGGGTAATCAAGTAATACTTTAAGGGTTAATAAAAATACTTTGTCCTTCGCATATATTTTTCTCTAATTGCTGAGTGCTTTCAGAATCAGTAATTCCGTCTTTGGAGCTAAGTCCCCTTATATGAATGCTCCTGCCTTGGCAGCACTAGGTGCACTGGATCTTATCTTGGATAATACAATCAGCAATTAGAGAAAAATATATGCAAAGTGTGAAGTATTGGACATTATTTGATAACACTAATTGTCATCAACATCATGTTTTTTGTGTGTGTGCTTCCCTGAGAGTTTAAACTACATCCTTACATGGTTTTCTTTAATGCAATGTTCATTGTCAACAGCTTAGTATCTCCAGAAGTTATATCAATATCTAAAAATATGTTTGTTATCTGGAGTTACATAAATATCATGTAATCGAATATTTTTTAAGATTAAATTTTCATCGCATTTTCAATAACTGAAAAACAGTTGAGAAGTCCTCAAATATGGAAAAATTATATTCTGAAAAGGCTGATTAAATTTCCTATAAATTAGTTTTAGAAATCGAAAAGGTAAAGATAACTTATAAAAATTAAGCTATATTCAATATTCAAACAGTTCTCATAATCTTAAGGCACTTTCCATCTAGCCCACAAAATGCAGAAAAGTTAGAGTACCCAAAACAGATCCACTATATCTACAATAGCGATAAGCATATATTTTAAGAACTACAGCAAAAATATAAATATATCAGTGTACCTTAATATGTATCGATATGAAAACTAGAATATTCTCTCAACTCAAATATTAAGTACAATAACGAAATATAAAAAAAAAATTGATTAATGGACCTCAATATTTAAATATGATATGAAAACTAGAATTCAAAAATAAAGCATGATTACAATGCTTAACAAATGTTTAAGAAAAAAATATTTTTTTATACAAATAAAAAAGAAAATGTATTTTTTTAAATAGTAAATTAGAAAAAGCATGAATAAATATATTAATTAAATATCAACCATAACTAAAAATGGTTTTCTCTTTTAGGGAAAAAGTACATATTGTTTGTCACAATAGCTTATTTATTTTTTCAACAACAATACAATCAGAACAGAAGTATAGCTAAAATGCATCCTTAAGATGAGAGTATAAAGGCTTAAAAATTAAATTAAGTGTAAGATTATAATTTCAATCAATGAAATGCCCACATGTTGGGTAAAACATAGTTAGCACAACTGAAAAACAAAACCTAGAATATATATCAATAAGGTAGTGTAAAACATATAAGTTTTATGTACCTAAAAGAAAATTTTAGAATTAAAGAAGTGCAACACTATTATAAAAATAATGAAAATTCAGTTACAAAAATCCTAATTAATTTGTAAACAAATCTAGAAGCAGCTATAAACCAGAAGTTACAGATTGAAAAAAATTACTAAAAGGAAAATAATTTTGGATGGACATAAAAATAACTACAATATTTACAAGAAACATTGAATTACTGAAACTCAAAAGTTAAAATTTGACAGAGTTCTTACTGCGAGCCGTAGGAGAACAAATCATTTTTACTCCAAAATTCCTAGAGCTTTAATCAGGAGTTAAAAATTAACTCGTGATTTAGAGCCAATACAACATTGAAACTTTCATAAATTTATAACCGGGCTGTGCGAAACCTTCCTCGGATGATCAGTAGCGCACCGTTCTTACTAAGAGAATCACATAATGTTAATAGAGTACATGAATTTATTACTTATCAATAAAAAGGGCAAGAGGATATGTTTTAACCCAAATGAAATAGCTGTTGAAGTATGTACATAAATACTCATGTTTATTTGTAAAGCTTGGCTAAACTAGATTTTATAATTACTTTCACTTATCTCGTTTCTTGTAATTCGCGAAAATCTTCCTCTTTGTAATTAGTTGCCTCCTTTATTGTTCTGTTAATTGGTTGTATTGAAACATGTACACTGGAGGCTCATTATAAGTAGACTTTGTAGCAAGTCGATGATATTGTGCTACGGATAAATATTTTATTTTTTTAAAGGCAAATAAGTCTTTATATGTGGCTCACATTCAAGGTTCAATAATCACAATCAAGACTTTCATAATCTCACTAAACGCTACCTGTATAAATAAGAGAAGACAAATGCGTGATTCTATAATGAGAAATGAAGATTTACACAATACGTAAATCAGCTTTAGCATCCATCTTGAAGAGCTGATATTTCTCTAACTTCCAGAAGCTTAGTCTCCAATAAAGCGATCTATGAAGGCTATCTGTTGTAATTGTAAGATTGAAAGACCATTTAGAAGAGGTGTATACTGTAATTATAACGCTCGTTTGTGTGCTGATTCGACTCATTCTCTTAGAATTATTCTTAAAATCATTAAGAACTTTCAACGTAAAAGTTTTCAAATAATATGCAAAAAGAAGTATTATGCACTAAGTATTTAGAATATGAATATGAAACATATGAAATTAAAATAATGTTATTGGTATACTTATAAAATAACGCTTGGCATACATAAAAGAAGATAAGCTCCTCTCCCCCCGCCAAAAAAAATCTATGGGCGAGAGGAGTAAATCTTTAAGGTTGCTTAGATAATAATATTTGTAGATCTATCACATTAACAATTAATGGCAACATAGTTCAATAAGATTTTTTTTTTTTTAAATATAATGAAACAGGACTCTCTTAAATAGGGAAGATGGTCCTAGCTAATAAGAGGGTTGCAATACTCCCATTTCACTAAGTCCTTGGAAAGCTAGCCGCAACACAGTTACGTCGTGGGGCGTTGGGATAGGTCAGGGTATCCGTTTGGGTCTCGCAATCCTGGCGCTAAAGGTTCGAATCCCGTTCCGGGCAAGCTTTTATCAATAAACATAAGCTTGTCCTGAGCCATGGATGTTTTTAGAATGGGATGGCAACCTGTAGATAGCCCTTTCCTCCATTACCCTAAGTGGATGAACCACATTTCAGATGTTTTCGTAGAGTATAGAGAATATGGAGGCGACAGTTCCATAAAAGAATTTAGTACAAAGCAATTTTAGACCCTTCAGCGGGAAACGCAGATTCAATTGCATTCTGAAGAAATTTTTCAAAAATGCATGTTAATTGATAAAAGGCATGTATTAGGAGTTACACAGCTAAAATAACTTTCAGGTACGGTTTACCTGAATCGTAATTTTTAACTTGGCGGCCTAGAAGTCGCAATTAGCTATTTTATTAATGAAATTTGGCATATCATTTTACAATATGATTAAATATTTTTATACATTAATCATTAAATGTTAAATGTAAAGAATAAGTTTGTTAAAAAACGAAATTAGACGAATAAGAGAGTGGGTTTAACTAAAATATCACTAGCGATTACAAAAGTTCTCTTCTGATTTAGTGTAATGAAACTCAACAGAGATTTTTTCATTGATAAAAATATATCCTATAAATGTGGGGATTATATGACATAGAAAAATCATATAAAAGTTTTCATAAACTGCAAAACCGTTGATTCGCTTAAAACTGCTTGACGGACTTTATTAAGTTTGAACTGTAAAGGTGGAAGTTCAAAAGCTGAATATCTCTAAAGAATGTGAACATATACCGAATGAATGGCTTTACTTTTTAAAGCCATTCATTCGTTATTTCTGTTGCTGTTTGGGGGTTCGAAAAAATTAATCGGAAGAGAGTGCATCTTGAACAATTTTAATTGCGCAGAATTGCGTGAAAAGTCAATAGTCAAACACACCCAGGGAAATTTCTACTAACATGAAATACCAATTGAAGATAAAAAGTTAAATTGGACGAGAGGTAACACAAAAGGAAGGGGACAAACTTAATAATTTCTATTTTTGTCTTTTCTTTCATTACTGAATGATCAGACGCAAATATTTTATTGACAAGAGAAGTTGAAGAATTTAAAACATTAATGTATAAAGTCGCTATATATTTTAAGGTAAAAGTAGTTGTTGCGTGACGCCATGTGGGTGATTCACGTTGAAGAACTCCCGTGACAACGGGCTATAACAGACCGGTCTGACTTGGCCACCTGTCAGAGAAGAATGGAGGGGAGCTTACCACAGCACACTCGATTTGATTGAATTTAATTGGGTGGAGATGAAGATTGGAAAGAACGGCGAAGAAGAAATGAAGACGGAAATAGAAAAATTGCAGGTGATAATAAGAGAGATTAACTTAAGAATCTTGAGAAGGAAATGAGGAAATACTGGGAGAGATAGAATTTAGAAAAAGGAAAACATTATTTGAAATGAGAGATTTATGTAAGAAGAATACATTTATGAAGAAATATGTTGGAAACATAAGGGGAAATGTTAATAAGAAAGAAAGAAAATAAATTGTTAAAGATAAAATAGATAAATTAAGGAATTGAGGAACATAAAGGAGGTGGTTTTTATATATGGAAAATATATATATATGATCCCAATGAAGTATCATAAAAGATCCGTTAAGATTTTTTGAAATTCGCGTTGTGCTACGAATGTGTATAGTTTGACTTCCCTATGAAAAATCTGTTAAAAATCTTGTTCAGAGCCATGGATGTTCAGAAAGGAATGTCTACCTGCAAATATCCTCTCCCTTCATGACCCTAACTAGTTAAAAGAAAGGTTAAATAAATTAAAATTACTTTTAAGGTATAATATAATAATATAATATAAATTGAATGAAAAGAACATACATCGGTATACAATAAATGCAAGGGTATATAACAAATACAATATTTACAAAAGAACAAACATTGGGTGCTTGGACCTATCCTATTTATCCTGTACACTGCTGACAACCCTATCCATCCAAGTACCCTCTTATCTCTATTTGCGGACGACAAAGCTATCCTATCCTCCCATCCCGATCCCGAAACTGCTTCTAAAAACCTACAAAATCATCTCGAAAAAATCAAACAATGGTGTGGCAAATGCGTTCAAGCTAATTTCCAACTGCGGAAAAAAGACTTCCCTGAAATTGTGAAATTTAATAATATTCCTTTACCACACTCAAATTCCGTTCGTTATCTTGAGTTCCATCTTCACTCACGACTTATATGGGGAGAACATACTAAAATTAAAAGACAAGAACTCAATCGGCGATATGGACTTCTATACAGACTCATGAATGATATCTCTAATCTTACGATAGAAAACAAACTGACGCTCACAAAACCTTATAAACCTTATAATCCCTTTTGTTCAAGACTTCATTTCTTTCCACATCACCCTTTTCCACACAGTAAACTGCCATACCATCCTAATCCACTAGCACAGACCATGTCTTCCAACTCCAACCCCTACAACCCTCCCTGTCGACTCAAACGAATATGGCCCCGTGACCTCCTGGGGACATAGTCTGTAAATAATTTGAGAGAGGTGTCATTGGTTACCTTCTCTCCTCATGTGATTGACATTGAATGTCATTTTTACTTCATTGTGATCAAATTAAAAAATGTTTTTATTTAACAGAATGTAACAAACAAATAAAAGTTTAATAATTGGGTTTCAATATCGGGAGTGTAGAACAATGAAGAGCTTATTCAAATGACAAATTGTATATAACTTGTCAGTGTGACAAAGGGAATATTACATGGAGGTTATTAAAAAATAAATAAATAAAAGAGAATCAATTGATTTATCATTTCAATGTGCCTTTTCAACTCACCAAAACAATAGCAGTAGCGGTGAAGCGTAATCAGGATTACAAGTCACTCTGAAGCTGTCAGCTCAGAATTTTCAGCTTTATATTCTAGCTAATAAGAGGGTCGGGACTAATTCGTCATGTTCAATATTATTTATTTTGAATAATGATGAAAAAAATAAATAGTTATAATTCCTTTAGGTAATTAGCTAAATATCATACTTTCTGGTAATAGGAAAGTCTCACAGAAGCTCTGTGAATTAAGCAGATTTCCCAAGTTTCAGATAAATGAGAGAAAGAGACTTATTTGGTCTTACCAGTCGAACGGCAAAATGAGTGTAACCGAGCGATCACCAAGGCTTAGAGGGAAGGCTGGGAGTCAAAATAAGAGGGCCCATCCGATCCTTAGAGTCACATTCTTGAATTTATCAACAAATTTGAGTTGTTTGTGAAAATCCTATAGAGTTTTAAAGTTATAAAATTATATTTAAAAAAAGAAAATTGTGATCTATACTGTTTTTTTGTTGTTGTTTTTTTCCATGTCTCTGGACCCTCCTCCTTCCTGACCAATTTCAGCCAATTCATCTAGAAGATAAAGCAAAACTAGGCTGAAAATTCGAGCTTAATTTTTAAAATTGTGAACTCTAGAGCGGTAGATTTCGTTACACTATTGTTTTTTTCTGTGTATTACTTGGTAAGCTGCAGGCACCTACATATAAATATTTTCAGATTTCTGCACAAAAATATTGTTAATCGCGGCACATGCGTTTACGAGCGAATATTTCTCTCTCCTGTAGGTGAGCTAGCCTTGTTTTAACATTTCTCAGATAAAGAAGAGTAGTCAGCTAGATATAATCCGCCAGTCTACAGGTAATGTTTTAACTGTGGAAGTAAACCCCCTAAAAAAATTACATTCCCTCCATGGCCAGCGGGGAATGGGAGCAGGACCAATCATTTTCTATATTCTTTCAGGTAGCCTATTCAAATGTATGAGTTTTTGTGAGGTAGTAATAAAAATATATATCTGAGATTTGACCTCACATATACTAACAACATATAAAGCCAACAGCCACATACGTGGCGCGGACGTATTTGTTCATATTTATGATACCTTACATGATGAAGAACATATTTCATTTCGGATATGCCTCTAATATAGTTTCTCTTAAATCTTTCCCTATCCCTCCTAAGTTGCTAGTTGATATGCAGCCTCCGTTTAGGCAACTACATAATTCTGAGCAGGAAGAAAAATAAATTCAAAGACATATGAGCCCTTGTGACGAAGGCAATTTCATCTAAGTGGCTTTTCCATCACTGGGAAAAGGTTCCAATGTGTGTGTGTGTGTGGGGGAGGGGGAGGACTTTACAAGAGACAATTTATTGCTTTGTGCTGGTTTCATAGGGTAAATCACTATTTTAATCTTAAAAGTAAAATATGGCAGTGAAGAAAAATGTTAAGCCCGCTAAGGTTGGCTCTATGCCAATCCGCAGGGGAAGAGAAGGACTGTCCATCCTTACTACGCTCTCATAGAAATACTAAAGAAAAAGTTAAAAAATGGCATAGAGTACTTATAAAATATATCCTTTAATTTTGTTTATGAAGAAACATATAGCGAATTAACGACAACAAAGATTGGTTTTCTATAGACTCCTTCATTCCAAAGTTCCTGCCAATAAAGAACTCGTCTAGCAACATGTTTAAATCCAAAATAGATTTATTTTTAAATTGGGAAAGGCATACACCCTCGAGCTACATGTGCATTTTTGGATTGCTTACTTTGCCTTAATTTTTGTTATGTTTGTAGATGTGAGAAATCTTCTTCTTTATTTTTTTTTATTTTATTTTTTTCTCCAGTGTTAGCCACATTTTTAATCACTTAGGGTCATGGAGGGAGGGTCTATCTCTGTAGATAGCGTTTTATAAATATAAAATATAATTACATCATATAATTTATAATTACCATTCCATTCTAAACATCCATGGCTCAGGAATAGCTTTTGTTTACCGATAAAAGCTTGCCCTGGGCCAGAATTGAACCCGCAGCGTCAGGAATGCGAGACCACCATGACCTACCCTGGGGCCCTTGACGAGAAATATTTATTCGCACTCAATCAGAACTAGTATGCCCTTGGCCAGCCTTCAGAGGTTTATACCTGTCAAACGCATATTCGCACGTTCGGACACATGGTCAGGTAGATCTCCCAGAGGAATGGTTATCCGTCATGCGACTGACAACGGCTAACTTTGGACGATCTAGGAGTTGTCATTGGTATACTGACGCATCTCATCTATCCGATGAATTCTCGTTCTTTCCCAAATCCAGGACAACACCATTCATTCCTCGGGAGAAAGCATACAAATCTCCTGCTGGTACACTCGTGCCGCGACTATTGCGCACTTGTGAAATTCAGTAAGAAACGCTTCAAAAAAAAAGGACGGGGAGAGCCTGGAATCGAACCCAGAACAACGAGAATGATTACGCGAGTCGCGCTCCTAACCCCTAGATATGTGTGTGATTGTGTGTCCTATGTACAATTGGCTAAGAAGACATAACTAAATAGCTCAATTATTCTTAAAATCTGTTTAAAATGGGCTAGATACCATTTTATTTCTTTACTGTTCATACATTACGCTATGTTCGGTTTAACTCCAGGTTTGGATACGTAATATATGAATAAAATCGCTGATTACTTTTCAGTCAGACTTTACGTGAGCCCGTGTAGTTAAATATTAACAAAAAATATACTTGACTACTAACTGAACTTCATATTATTTTTTTTTAAATGAAAATTATATGTCCACTAACAGATATAAAAATTCTAATATGGCACTTGACTAAGGAAAAAAAATTACTTTCTAACAATTATTTACATAATTATTTTCTAAATTTAAACAATGTCGTAGAAAAGATTGATGCCTTGATTTTTTTATATAACAACTGAAATGAATTAATTTTTAGTGAGAATATGAAGTAAATGTCAGAGCACTATTCTAAAAAGCATTCTTGAAAGGAGATAATGTGAGTGAAATGTAGCCATGTTGGTGACGTCATGCCCCAAGTGCTCTCCAAAGAGAATAGATTATTATCGATAACCCAGTTACCTGCTTTGTCTTGTGTCGTCAGTTTTCTCCGCAAGCCTAATACGGATCCACAAATAACTGTTTGTTTCATCTATACCTCTCAAGGGCAGATTGGAGACAAAACCAACAATTCTCCTTTCTCTTTCTCAGCTGGTTCACAACATCTTTGGAATAAGCATACATTTACCATACCGTTATTATATATTCTAATTATATGTGGTCTGCGACAAAATGTATACTTCCACTTTTAAAAATATTTTATATTATATCTTATTTTCCGCAACATCAGGACCTTGGTTGCGATCATGATTTTTCTAACAATAAATCTCAATCAGAATCAATATTTTTGTTGTTATCACACAATTCTAAAATTTTATAAAATTAATCTTCATTTTTGTCTCCATTATGCCTCTGACATATTCAGTCTTATTTATCAAAAGAAATACAACTTTTTTAAATTCATTCATTTATTAACAAACTTACATTGAGATAATTTCGTTAAGATAAATATCTACCTATTAAAAAAAAAGCTGTATTTACAAAAAAAAAATATATATATATGTAGAGGACTAGAATCTCATAGAAGCCGCATAAAATAACGAGATTCCCACTTTTTTCTTAACAATAGACATAGATTAGAGTAAATTAGTTATTTGATATTACAAGCCTTAGAAGGGAATGTATTTAAAAGATTAAATTACTGAAGCGCTAGATCTGGAATGTTCGGGAGGTAAGAACGGGAAAACCTTTTCGGAGAACCTTTTCGAATAACCCTAAAACAATTTCAGTTTTGATTGAACAATTTAAGCATCGTTCAAACTAAAAATCCTAAAATTAATATAAATAGACGTCTGTACTACAACTAAAACCGAATCCGACATTTGAACTAGATTTCTCAAATTCATCTTCTTTTTCTGTCTCCATTTTGCCTCTAACATATCCAGTCTTATTTATCAAAAGAAATACAACTTTTTAAAATTCATGCATTTATTAATTAATGTGTCTAACTTATATTGAAATAATTTCATTAAGAGGTTTTCAGGAACAAAATTCCATATATTATTGCATTCAAAATATACTTTTTAACCAGGTTTTTTATCAATATATAATAATTATAAAATATCAGATTACTAATACCCCCTCCCCCCCCCTATTAAAAATCTTTCTGAAATGGCTATTTCCAAAGATTTAAAGCTTAAATAAGAAGAAGCCATTATATATTCGTATTCATTCATATGGATGACAGTTATAATACTTTCACTTCGGCTTCCACGGTAATAAATGCTGAAAGTAGGATGATTCCTCATTCATTTGTTCTACATTCAGCCCTGAAAAAGCTATCACATGATGTAAGAAAGCTTGGCAAGAAGAAACTTTACTGCATGGTCAAGACAAGAAGAGATATTTTTGAATAATTATAATATTTTTGGCAAACAGCAAAGCCTGAGCAATAGAACCACAGTTCTGGAGCACCGATCTTAAAGGAACCAAGCAGCTAGCGTATGACTCGCAATCTGTCCTCCATAGTATTCACTGCCTCTTCTATAAGCCACTCACACACACACACATAAACACGAAAAACATTTGATAACAATAAATGAACCTCAAGTTAATTCTTTAGTTGTGCATTAAATAAAAGTAAAAGATTTGAACGTTCTTCTTATAAAAATTCTCAATAATTTAAAGGCTCCCTGAATTCGAGCATATTGCTCTTAATGACTAGAATGGTAGACATGCTCTTAACTCCAATAATTTTTGACATCTATTTTAATATTTGTCAAATATACTTTTAACAAGAAAAATAATCTTTTGACAAGCAGAAATATTACTCTTAAAAACGTGAATGTTAAAAACCAATGGCCTCTAAACTCAAATCCTCATGATTTCCGATGGTATGAGTAAAGAAAACAGCTGGACATCCAAAGAAACGACCCTAAAGAAGTTCCATCGAGCGGGAGAGATTTTCTCAGGATTCCAGCATGAGAGCGCCAGTAGTTCAGGATTTCTGCCTCCAAGGGAAGGAATCGGTGAGTCAGTCAGAAATGCCAGTCTCGCTTCAAGTCACTTGCACCTGCCAGGAGTACTCCGAGGCCGGCCGAGGACACGAGAAGTATTGAACACAGCTGAGACTCAACTCAGAATACTTCAATAAATGATTCAGAATGGACAGGGGTTTGAGCAAAATCAAAGCACTTTTGGATGAAACTATGCAAAAATTAAATGTGCAACAGGGTTTTCTCAACTTTCTTAAAAGTCTTCCTTACTATAAGACTTTTCTGTTAAATGATATGTGAACGGTTTTGTAATCGAAATCTGCTCCCTATAGTTCTTTTTGGGAACTTTTAGTTCCAAAGTTCCCAACCTACGGTCGTTGTGGCCTTGGCGCTAGTGTAGAAGTGGAAACCCTCGGAGCTCCTTCTCCTGAGGAAAATTATTGGGAAAGGGTAATACGAACCTAATTAAATTATAATTAAAAAGGCGGAAGCCATATTTTTCTATATAGCGCTAATTATAATTTATGTATAGCATGAAATGCAAAACAAAAGTAGTTATTGAGAAAACTATTTACCCTTAGCAGATAGGGTTGGAAAATATGTGTTGTCATCTATTTATGAGACCACATGAGTTCGCCAATAATTGTTAAGGTGAGCTGGCTAAGGCTACCATAAGCTACCTTAACATTACAGTGGTTACATCACTTAGTAAACTCTCACAAAATAACTTGGGCAACTGTCTAGTTTAAGGAAGTTTGCACCCGGCAGGGTTACTGGGCGTTAGTGTTGCCAGTAAGAATGTAAAAAAAAATTAAAATTTAATAACAAAGCTCAATGTATTCAAGATGACCGTGGTTATCACAGAGGATGTGGGATGTGAGAATCGGTCACAGGAGTAAAAAAAGTCTAGACTAAAATGCCGACAGTAGAGGTTTTTTGTTGGGGTTCGGTGAAGGTTGATCCAAAAAATATTATTTAAAAAATTGTGGATTTTTTTAATTATCTGCCGACGTTATTATAGGTTTACAAATCTTTAACAAACAACAAATCTTAAATCAAAGCCTGAGGTGTTTCTACAATGTCCAGCTCTTCACATAGACTTTTTTTTTTAATTGTATTTTTTTGATTGACCTTGACTGAACCCATACAAAAAACCACTACTAATAATCTCTACGGTCATAAAATCTTTATTTTAACTAAAATTCCAACAATTTTGGAATATTTAATTCCTTCTTCAGGGTCTATATTACAACAGTATATAAAAAAAGACCAGTCATATTATTATAACACAAATAATTACTTAAAAATAAAATACCTTCGTTTAATGAATAGTTAAAATCGGTGTTATATAAATTGTGTGAGCTCAAAAATAAATAAATATGCTCAATATTTAAAAATTAAAATAATCAAAAAAATATATAAAAATAAAAATGTACAAATTAAAGTCTGCAACTCTATTTTTGCTGTTCAAAACCCAAGACTAGACTGGTCGCAGGTCTTGACTGACTTATCACCTCTTGGCTGTCCTTATCTCACGTCCCACCTTCCATCTGACTCTGGGTATTCGCGCTTCCTCGTACCCCCGTGCCAAAATATAATTATACAATCTTTCACCCAATTGAAAATTAATAATTAATTGTGTATCTTGTCTATAATTAAAATAATCTTTCTACGTTAATTGTCCATCTCCCTTTCAAGTATCTCTATGTTATCTACTTGGATATCAATTGCGTGTACAAACTCACACGCATGTTTAGATAGGGCAGAGTTATTACTTCCCTTCCTGATAACTAGCGAATGTTGCCTTACACCCCAAAAATTGGCTTGTCTCACCATAATATACCCGCCTACAGCCCGTAAATTTTACCTTATAAACAACTTCAATAGTCTGTTCTTTAGTTAAGGGATCTTGGAGTATCTCTAATACACTAAGTACAATATTATCTTAATTTTTTTTCTTTAAAAATACAAAAATATATAAAGTAAGCTCACGTTCATGGTACCAAAAGGATGTCTGCATTAGGATGCAAGGAATCCATAATAGATCTTACCTAAAAAATAAAAAAAATATTAGACCATGAAAAAAAAGTGCTTTTCTTTTATTACTTTGAATAATTTAAGTTAAATTATCAACATTGCTTGCAGATTTCCCTGAAAAACAATTTTTTTAAATTCTTTTTTCAATCAGCGTTTCAAATGTATTCCTAACAAAATCGGGAAAAAAGAACAGAGATCGATTAGGGCGAACGCCAGAGAGATATAGAATTTTCAAAATTTGTAATCATCTATTTACAGAATAACTTTGAGAAAAATGACAAACTAAAAAATAAAAAAAAATTGAAGTTCATTATATGAATCATATATGAATACATATTATATATGCATCAAATTGTTGAAAATTATATTCGATAACTCAAAGCGTTTGACCACTAGATAAATTTTAACTTTTAATTTACCCCTTTACTGGATCCAATCAAATCAAATTAGGCAAATATCTGTCACCTAGAGAAATTATTTAAACTCTATATTTATAATCATAAATAATTATAATAATTATTATTAATATAGAAATGAAGATTTTCAAAAAATTACAAATTGAATTATTTTCTCATAATAACTAAAAAATTTTTAAATTACTGACTATAATACAAAATGACGAAGGTAGTAAAGTTAGATTGAAGTATTTTATGGTTAGATCATTGCTTGTATGGAAAATTTAGTAGAAGAATGAAGTGGGGGTAGTTTTATTTATTATCTACTACAATAAATGGATAAATACAGATACAGTCAGAATGGCGGAGCCGGCCAATCCCTGACCTATGACTTATTAAATCTGCAGCTGATTTGAAGTGGACTATTTATACAGGCCCAAGGTGACGGCCAGGGCGGGCCCAGGAAGTACGCGGCATTTTTCTCGCATTAATCCTGGAGGGAAATCCGCTAACAGGAAATTCTCTATTATATA
>KZ807025.1:641703-667153 GCA_000696205.2 Oncopeltus fasciatus
ACATGGTTGATGGTTAGTTGGCCGTCTCGAATATCATGTGAGAATGGTCGGGGTTTCGGCCAGGAAGAAAAAAATATACACCACAATTTGGAGTAATATTTTTATTTATGCCAACGTTTCGGCTTAGCTAGTAAGCCATCATCAGGGCAATGGTGTTGGGTGGAGAAATCTCCCCAGGGCGGTGTCTGTTCACATTGTCAACATTGTCACAATGTGAAAAGACACCGCCCTGGGGAGATTTCTCCACCCAACACCATTGCCCTGATGATGGCTTACTAGCTAAGCCGAAACGTTGGCATAAATAAAAATATTACTCCAAATTGTGGTGTATATTTTTTTCTTCCTGGCCGAAACCCCGACCATTCTCACACAATAATATATTATGTTATTGAAGGGATGTTGGTAAAGCCAAAGTTGAATGTAATGTGATATTAGATAAATATAGAACACATGGAAGTAAATGGCTGATTATTCTTAACTCATTAAATATATTACTTACGTAATGGCTCCAGAAGAATTTGACTTTAATTAAATTGTTGTTTTAAAAATTGTATTATGATATTAGCAATTTTTTGTAAAGAATAGGAGAAATAAAGGCCTAGCATTGATATCCTCAATTTAAGGCTACTTATTTCTGCAAATCACAGAATAGCCCAAGAAAATATTCCTTTTTCAAAAACGAATATTCAAATCTAAAAGAACCAATTATCCAGGGGCTTAGAAGAGGGGAGAATTCGTGGGACACGGCCCTGAGGATCGCTAACGACTCGTTCAGCAAAGCTCGGTCAGGCAGCACCTACCTCTTTGTCCCCGGCTTGGAGGCCCAGTCACCTGGAAACCCACTGCGTCACCAGGTAAAAGTGGGACGCCTCCCGACCATCCCTGCTCTTGCCTTCCCCACTGACTTACTTGTGTCAATGAACAAATAGTCATACATTTTATATTTGTGTAATTTAAAATAAATTATTTTTGTATTTAATAAAGTTATATATTTGTATATATCATAAAAGTAAAAATAGGTTTGACGAAGATCTCANCTAGAACCAGGAAAGTTTTTCAGGCGAAGCTAGATCAATAACGCGGTGTCACTTAGCTCCAGGATTCAGCGCTGAGACAACTGTAAACCCATCGGCTGACATCAGCTGTCCCAGTGTAGATATACCATTGGAATTAACTATCATACCTTTTATTATCCGTCTTCATTGGTTTCTGCAAACCATCTTCTGTTGGCGAGCGCTTTCGGACATTGTCCATCCTCGTGGCCGAATACATGTGTTCACTGTCACTGTCTGTATTCAACAGTTGAATGTATTCGGCCACGAGGATGGACAATGTCCGAAAGCGCTCGCCAACAGAAGATGGTTTGCAGAAACCAATGAAGACGGATAATAAAAGGTATGATAGTTAATTCCAATGGTATATCTACACTGGGACAGCTGATGTCAGCCGATGGGTTTACAGTTGTCTCAGCGCTGAATCATGGCGCTAAATGACACCGCGTTAATGATCTAGCTTCGTCTGAAAAACTTTCCTGGTTCTAGTCCTGGGGAGGCGGTGACATTGCCGCTGTTGAAGCGGGAGGTGGAATGACAGGCCCATTGTGTGTGAGCGGCAGTAGATAAGAGGGGGAAGTAAGTCGACAGGAGTGGGGGTTTGAAAAGTTAGCACTACCTCTACTAGCACTTTCAAGTTCGAGTTCCGACCGTATTCTCCTGCCTTATTAGTGTAAAAAAAAAAAAAAAATCTTAAGTACCTTCACTTGACTTCATATGAATGAAGTTACTCACTGTTTAACTTATACTTGAGCATATGCAAACTTTGTGAACTTTTATTTTCAACAAAAGGAAAGGCAATGTAGTAGAGAAATTGTTGGTATTCGGCCAAGGTTGATAAAAAAAAAAAAAAAAAAAAAAATATAACTTAAAAAAACGTCATGAGGTTGTCATAAGGGCGAGGGGGGACGTATTGTCACCTGGATCAAAGGTTCATGACTGCTACAGTAATCATGAACATTTTAATAAGCAGATAATCACAAATACATTTTTTTTAAATTGCATTTTTTTAGGATCAACCTTGACCGAACCCCAGAAAATTCTCTACTAATAATCTCTATGGTCAAAACCTCTCCATTATTGATATATTACTCACATTTATTGTATACCTTGCCTGTATAAAGCAGACAGACAATTTCGGAATATAACAAAAGTATGATTGGGCCAAAGAACTGGGTAAATACAATAAAATGCAGTAAGAGGTAGAAATTTAAATTTTTCCGACTGGCTTATTTGTAATAGGGTGTGGCAAAGAAGGTATTTGTCTTCTTTAACATTACGTCTTGAAAAGAGGAAGTGATCATGATTCTTTCGCAGCCCAGGAAAGAACATTTTCTCTAAAAAAAAAATTGTTTTTGCAAGTTGGAAGATAACAAAAAAATACAGATTTTTTAGAAATTGTAATTTTATTTTAGGTCAACCTTGACCGAGCCCCAACAAAAATTATTTACTAATATTATATATATTCATTTTTTTTCTTCATATTTTTGGAACGAAGTGTGCCTAAGAGTCTAAACTTTACTGACTAAGTTTAACTACTTTAGAAAAAGTACGTTAAACCAGCCAAGAACATGAATGTTTTACTACGTATGTATGTTTATTTTTAACCACTACGAATGAAAATTTTATTTTTCTTAGACAGTATAACACCCTCTTTGAGGGTAATGATGGAGAGACCATCTACTAACAAAGACTATCTCTATGGTAATTTTATAGGTAATTAAGAAGCCACCCTATTCTAATATCCCATGGCACTAGGTAGGCTATTATTCTATGTGTCTACCTTTATTTAATTATCGTCAAGGGTTTGCCCAAGGGGGTAGTCAAACATCAGCGCTAACCCCCTCAGCTCTAAAGAGACTCTACTTCTATGCCAGAGCCAAGAGATAAGTTTAATCGCCCTAGATAGTGACCCCTATAACTCGCCATAGTTTAAAAAGATTTGTCAACGAACAATAACTGCTCCACAGTCCCACGGAGGCCACAATAGGCCAATTTGGCTGTTGAGACATCCTTTCTTTAAGGCCATGGTTATATTATATTATATTATATATTTCAAAAGACCTTTTTCATTTAGTTTACATTCTTCAAGTGTATTTTGCCTGAAAAATAAAATTCATCAACTTCCTCTCAAAGTAAGTTTTTTTTTTTTTTTTTTTTTTTTTGAAATCTGAAGCGCATTCAATCTCATGAAGGTACTTAATAAACAACAAATCTTCATTTTTCTAAATGTTAAGAATTTGTAAATTAAAAAGTAAAAAATGGGACGCTGGTTTAGTGGAAGGGATTAGTCAGGAACTTCTGGGAATCTAAACAAAAGCCTGTCCATGTAATGGGTGTTTAAATTATGATTGTGACTTACAAGTCTACCGATAGGCCTTCCCTTAACGAACCACAGTGATTGCATAAGAGGTAATAAACGCATATATATACATACACATATATAAATACTATATATATATAAACGCTATTTTATTTCTAAAAATATCCATTATTTTTAAACCGATTGACTAGTAAATTTTGCTTCATTATTTTTGTTATTAAAAAGTGTCAAACATAAGTTCCTTCAAGATGGCCAATAAATGGCACTTAAAGGCAATGTGTATGTTTTAGCATTTTTAGCCAAAGACGATTTGGGTGAGATAAAAAAAAAAACTCGGGTCACTTCCCGTAAAGTTGTCTGGCTCTAGTTACCAATAACCGATTTAGCGGTCTTTGTTGTCCTCACTAGACCTTATTATTAACTGCATTTTTGGTTTCATTAACCTATTATATTCAAGGAAGACTTCTAAAGGCTCCAGGCAATGATCTATTATTATCTGAAATTGTGAAGAAATTGAAAAAAAAAAAAAAATAAAAAAGGCTGGCTTACATCTTCAGAGCATCCTCAATGCTAGTGTGAGCTGAGGACACTTTTTATTTCCTCCGGCCAGGAAGAATGAAATAGTTATCTGCTTCCAGAAGCATGATAAAGTAAATAATGAAGCCTCTAGCTACCATCCTATCAGCCATCTTCCAATCCTCTCCATAGCTTTTCAGAAGATAATTCTTCAAAGGATCCAGAATTTCTGCTTGAAGACTGTCATAATTTCAAATCATAATTTTTGCTATAGACTTGATCACTCTGTCACCCACCAGTTTTAAAGGGTAACTGAAGCGATCGTTAGAAAAATAGACATTTATTTCTTATGAAATCATGAATCTTCCAGGTTCGCGTAAGCTCCAGTGTCGGCGAATACTCGCAGGGGTACCTTAGTCCTCTCTTATTCAATATAATCTGTTATGATCTTCTAAATATTCTATTAATTTTTCGATGAGGAGGAAAAATTCATCAATAAGTTTTCGAGCTGGAATCTAAGACTAAACCCATATAAATCAGAGGAGATTTATTTTCACTCTCAGGAGATTCCTAAAGTAAATCTGATTGAAGGAGACATCTCATGGGAAAAATAAGTGTAGCAGGATCTGGATACGAAGAGACTCCAGAACCAAGAGTGCTCCAGGATCCAGCAATTTTATCCTTTCCTCTTCTGGAAAGATCTCATTTACACCAAGTATGTGAACGACTCCTCTATTGACATCCTCCGAACATTATCCTGTAAACTTTCTTCCTAACTAATTGATTATTACCTTCTATGTTCGCAGTACGTTTATATTACTTTTATGTTGACATTTAACCTTTTAGGTATCTTTAATGCTTAACAAAAGTTTTAATTCTTCTTACTAGGAATATATTTTAAAATGTATCTTAGAAGAATTATCACTTTCCTTCTCTTTCATCTTTGATACAGCCTTCATGAGATAACCCATTTCCTTTATAATGATTTTTGAATCGTACGTCCAAGGCAGTTATATCTAATTTCTGTTCGCCTTTAAATGTACTAATAGACTTGGGAAATATGCCTATTTTATGCATCCGGAATTTTTGAAAGTATTTGTTATTAATATTCTACTATGGGCAAGGCGTAATGCCCTCTGATCTAATCTTGACTAGTGTATCCACAGCATCATTGCCCTGGATAACTTTCTGGCCTGGTACCCAGATCATATTAACTCGGTTGCTTTGAGCAAGCGACTTGATAATGTCAACATTTTCACAGTCTACCTTTGAAGTCACAGCATAAGCGCTTTACGCCCTTAGCGTGGTATATAGGGATTACATAGAGATTATTTTGATTCTCTGTCTTTGAGGGGGTTGTCTAAAATCCTGCTGATAACCACAACGATGGCAATGCTTTCTGTATGGAAAAATGTAGCATGTAATCCTAAATGTTTATGCATTGTAGACGCTATAGTTAGCCATGAAACGCCCATTTTCATCTTCTTCCCGTTTAAGGTTTGCCAAATCATTGAGCCTTTTTCAAATTTCCTCCATGAGAATATTATATAATGAAAAAATAATCCTGTTGTTTTATCCCGAGTCCTGGCTACGGGCATGTAATCAACAATTAAGTTACTCAGTGTTTTCCCAGAGCCACAAAAATAGATGCTAATTGTGCTGGCCGGTATGATCAATTATTCACACAGGTCACTACAAGTGCAATTCATATAATCAACTGTAGTACTAAAAATATATCTCTAGTATATTGAGCACGACATACCTGAATATACGAAAGAACTAGAGTACAATAATGTGTATCTCACTTACACTAATGAGATTAGCAGGGCAACAAAAACAAATTAGCAAGTGCCCTTTTAGGGGTGGTATTTTTAGATATTTTGCAATTAACACACGTTTTGTTTCGGTATGGTATGGTGTGTGTGTGTGTGAGGGGGTTGGTTGTTTGACATGAGTTATAAGATCATTGTTCTACAGATATGTGAACCAAACAACCTCCTAACACTTCCATAAGTCAGAGGAACGATTGAGAAAATGACGAGGGTTCTCAAGAGACAAGGAATCATGAAGGACTTATACGACTCGCAGAAAGATATCACATGTACCACCTTGGAATTTGCTAGTAGACGATTTACGACTATGGATACCTAGAATTTAAAATAACCCTTGTTCATATGGTTCATTCAATTTATATTGATATAGGTATTCATAAATAAAGAGACACGGTTCGATCTAGAAGAAGAAAATAATAATTTAGTCTCACGATAAATCCTCCTTCTTCCAGAAACTATTTCAGCCATAAATAAAGGCAAGCCAAATTTAGTTTCTCTATAAAAAAAAATTTCAGGCGAAAAAAAATAATTTCAAACGGACAATATATTTAAACTACCCCTGACTGAATCAGTGTAGACAATTATTTCAAAATTACGTATCCTTATGGGAAATCGGCAAAATAATCTAGAAAACAACAAAGAGTGATTGTTTTATCTTAAGAATATCTGTTTGATTTTGATAAATATGAGCAGTTGTAGTTATGCCAATATTGAGAATATGTCTTTTAAATCTCATTAAAAAAATATTTAACTCAGTTAAAGAAAACATGGTTGTTTTAGTTACAATTCTTTAAAAATAATTTTATGTTCCCTGGATTAGTAAAAAAATGTATTTTTGGGTTCGATTATTATCATTACTAGAGATTAAATTGGAATATTTGTATATTAAGAAGTTACCTTCACTTACAAAAAATTATTCATTTTCGAAGAGAAATAATTCATATTATTTCATAAAAATTTAGATTACAACTAAACTAACATAATTCATACGTTTATTCTAAGGACATTCACTTATTCCCTCAAGTTTGAGTATTTTTTTTCTTGTTAGAAAAAGTGATCTATTTACAAAAAAAAAAAAAAAAAAAAAAAAAAAAAAAAAAAAAAAATGGGAATAAGAAAATAGGACTGTCAAACAGATAAATTAATTTCTCAGGGATATAAAAAACTATTTCTTGTTAAACATAAGAATACTGTGTATTATAATTCCGCCTAAATAAATTAGTATTTTTCTAATACTGAAAAAAAATTTTAAATTGTATTTTTATACGAGTTTAATACAATTGAAAAGATTTTTAAAAAAAGAAGAGAAATGCTGTATTTTTGTGATGGGAGGTGATGCGATCTCAAACCGAAATCCCGAAATTTCTGAGAGGTTATAAAATTAACAGTTGAACCTCTTTTGAAAAATCATTGACAAACCTCTTAGAAATATATCTGTTGACAACTTTCCAAATCAGTTGACAACTCTGTTCAATATTTGGAAAATTTATATATATATATTTATAATAATTTTAAATATTTTCTGGCACATTTCATAAAATTTTACAGATTATCACAATTTTTTTGAAAAATAATTTTTNTATATTTATAATAATTTTAAATATTTTCTGGCACATTTCATAAAATTTTACAGATTATCACAATTTTTTTGCATAATAATTTTTATCAGAAATAGTTTGACTAGAATAATTATTTTATCACATTTCTTTTTCATCGTTTTATATGGTTGCATAAACTACAGTATCAAACTAAGATTGTATTGTGTTATATGTATCAAACTAAGACTAAAGGTATTTTCAATTTGATTTAAAAATGCTTGAAAATGGACCATAAGTATGAAACTACATAAATTTACATTAACAATAAATAATATAAGACTAAGGATAGATATTCTTATTGAAAAGATAAGAGTTCTTCTTGTATAATTTATGAAAAAGACAAAAGTTATTATAATTTATTAAATAAATCTCAGAAAAAATAGATAACTCATGAATGATTTAATTCTTAACTGAAATGATTTATTATAGCCATTTAATTTTTTTTTATTTCAAAAAATTTAAAAATTCATTCTTAGTTATGGATGCTTGGCCACTCAACACGAACGATTGTCAATATTAAGATTCATCAAGATTTCTTTTATAAATATTAATTTTGTTTGTGGTTTTTAATCCCAAATTTAAATCAATTAATGCAAGGGAACAAAATAAAAAATCTAACTGTCCCAGCCAGGGCTCGAACCTGAATCTCTTGCTATCCGGGCAAGCGCGTTATCCTATTACGCTACCGGGAGAGACAGATAAGTTATTAAATTCCCAGCACTAGGGCCAAGAGTCTAACCTACGAGAAAGACGAATACATCGTATTCGTGATACAGAAGGATTTCTGTTTATTCTCTTTCATTTTGGCGATATTGGTGGATTATAAAATACCGATATACCAATAATTATTGTTATTGATTATTATAAAACTACAGCAATATATATTTTCTATCTATAATTTGTATTCAATGCAGAAAGTGTCTAATAAGAAATTAGCAGTCCTCTATGTCTCAAGAGGACAGATCCATGAGGTCTTGGTCTTGTCAGAAATACAATATTTCACATTTAAGTCGGATGGGGGGTGGGGAGCAGACGGAGTATTGAAAGAGTTTTCTGCCAATATGTATGATCAGGATACACATTTGATATTTTTAAATCCTCTTTTATCTGAAATTAACGGCAAGCGTCGTTGAAAATCAGATATTGTTTTTCAACAAATTCATTAATTTGGTTTTAAATAAAGCAGTTCCATCTAAACACATTATAAATGGCAGCATTGTGGAAATTCTTGGCAATAATATAGACAATACTTCAGAACTAATAAACTTCATAAAAGGCGCACAGTTTGGTTAAATCCATATTTTGAACAATAATACCGGCGGCCGCATGGGGTTCCCTCTCGAGTCCTGGCTGACGCTGGTGTGCTCTCTGGGTCGGAGTGGACCCCGGACTCTGCGGACTGTAGACGGTGTAGGCACGTGCACACTCCTGTAATTGCTCCTATACAAGGGTTTACCTCACCTATGAAAGAGAGAAGTCTGTCTGCGCCCCCTTCTCGTTTCTGGACTTGGTAGGGTCGCCCATGTGGGCGCTGGTACAATTATAACCACAACATCTGTAGTAACATACTCCTTTAAGAGTCTTTAATTTTATATTAGTTTAGTCTTTAAACTAATATAAAATTAACTTAAAGAAAGCAAAAAAAAAAACAGATGCGATTCTCTAACGAAAAGAATAATTATAACAGAACGAAGGACAAGCCCAAAAATTTCACTTGCGTTAATGGCCATTAAGCTTCTAAGTTTTAAAAAAAAATATGAATCTTATATTGGATGAGTATGAAGGAAGTGACATCTTCCTAAATTTTGTATTAATATATTCTCCCACACCCTGCCATTCAGAGTCATGAAGAGAGGGACAATCTACAGGTAGCTATCCTATTCTAAACATCTTTCACATATTTCTCGATATAAGATTGCCCTCGAACCAGCAACACCAGATAGTCCCGAATGGATCTCCTCGACTAATCCGGTGTCTCTAAAAACATTGACGAAACTCTTTTCAAACATTTCTAACGGATAACAAAGTTCTAAATTTGTCACAGTTTTATCTTACTTATTATCCCAGAATTTCATAATAAAAACGATAGAAGTAAAATCAGCCAGTTACTAATTGTATTAAAAGCCGCCCTTAGAGAAATAGAATTCGGCATGAGGATGGCAGGTAAAAAAGAAAGAAGAAAGGGAAGTAGGGAAAAGAGGTAAATCAAGGTGGCAGTGTCGAGAAGGATGGAACAAGGTAAGGTCAAGGCTGGGATGCACCCGTGTCCTGCATTCAAGCAGAGCAGGCTCCTCCGGTCCCGTTGCATTCCTGCTTGGGAACCGCTCCCAGGGCGGGGTTGAAGCCCGGGCTGCTCTCCAACGAGCCTGGCCTCCTGACCTCCCGGCCAACGAGGTCTCTTATGCAGTAGGGACATCGATTCGCTCGTTACGTCACTGGTTCATTGATGTACATTTGCCTGGTTGTCCCACACCGGGCTATTCTTACCGCCAAGCTGACAGAAGTATGTTCTCACAATTTAAATTAAATGTCATTCCACCTGGAAAAGGTCTTATGTCCTATTAATTTTATAATATTTGGTTTGACGTCCTTTGATCTCAGAAAATATCATCTGAACAAGTATCAGCGATCTGTTCTGTCTTACTGAGTCTAGACATCCCCCTCCCACCCGCCATCCAAGTTGCCTAATAATATATATTCGGAAATCAAATGAATCATTGTCGTGACACTTAGGCTCTTAATAAAATCGTAAAAGAATTAACAGAATAATAAGAATACTTCTGGGTTGTTTCTACTGTTACAATATGCCAAGTGCTTTTGTAAACAAAGCAAGAACAAGAAAGCCACTTTGTGAAATCCCAAAATCTTCTATCTCTCTATTTTTCAATGTCCCAGGTCTTCAGCCCACAGGACACAATTCACGTTGTTTTGAGAAAATATGGCGGGACATACTAGAGCACAACTGCAGTTCGTGACTGCTTCCCGGACGGATGACTAGAAGCTTATTAGAAGAATACAGTCCCTAAAATACAGTCAGAAGTAAGAATGAGTGACGCTGGCCTGGCACAAGGGATGTAGATCTACAATGAAGGCAATCCATATTCGACTCAATCCATGGGAAGGCGTTTGCTGAGAAATTGAAATCTGCCGAGTGCCATGGATGATATAAATAGAAATAATTCCTAAATATTGCACTCCTAAGTGGTTAGTGGTATGAAGGTTTAAAAAAATTAATACGTAATTGAACATGATCTCATGGAATAATACAAGAAAAATTTCCTACATACTTATACTCTACTAAATCCCCCCCCCCCCTCCACATACAAAAATGTAATTGGAAATTAACCAAAAACTTTGAGATATTCCGAATACAGAATTATATATACTAGAAGAAGTTTCTTTCCCTCATGTCATGATATTTTGTTTTTATTTCGAGAAAAATTTTGGCCTACAAATGCATATATTTATATATATAGTTCCAAAATTTTCTGGCTGCCCAAGCATTTGTATGGACCCTGGTGTAACAACACATTTATAAAATGTCAGGAAAGGACCTATTTTGGGGTTCAAACCTCGCCAAGGTCAAGCTTTAATCTATAAATAAAAGTTTGTCCTGACTTATGGATGTTTAGAAGAGGGTAGCAACCTGTATAAAGCGGCTTCCTCTATGACCCTAAAGTGGTTAAAAGGGAGGCTAAAATTACAAGAAAAAAAATTTGAATTTTGGCTGAAGAACTCAAAAATGTGGAATTTTCTAAGAAGAGTGAGGGTCATGATTCCTTAAATAAAAAAATAGAAACCTGAAAGTTTTAGCCAGTCTTAGACCGTAGAAGCGTCTACAATTTACTGTTCCTCGATATATGCAGAATTATACACTTACAATTTAAAAAATATATATTCTTTTAATAATAAGATAAATTCTTCTAGATTGCTTTATGGACAGTTTAATAAAAAACGAAGACAAAAAAATAAAGAAAAAGACCAATAAAACTAAGAAAATATCTTATATTAAAGTCAGGATAGAGCAATTATCTACACTTTATGGGCAATAATTAAAATTTATTTTTTACTTCTCATATAAAATTCTATAAATGTCAATTTTAAAAGAAAGGTATACAATTTACAGCTCAATTATTCGCAAGCCGGCTGTACTTTTTTAAAAGATACCTGGAAATTGCCACTTTGACTTAAAGAGAAAACGTATTTTATTTTGAATATTTTTAATTCAAAATAAAATACGTTTTCTCTTTAGATTTGGAGTCAAATTGGTCATCGATTAGGTTATGAAAGAATTGACCTATTTCGCAGTTACTCGGATCTTATTTGGCTTTGCTGATTTCGGAAGGCACAGCTCCCATTATCAGAATACCTCAGTTGCCATCAAGTGGAAATCTGAGAGTCCTTTGGAAGCTGAAATTCGAGGCCCAAATAAAGTGGAGAGTGTGAAGGATACATTTATTCTTTAACCCTTTCGAGAAGAAGAGTCCCCCCCCCCCCACTACCGTACAAAAAAAAATATCCCATTTCTAATAAAATGGTGAGTCACAAAATTAAATATTGTTACAGTTTCAAATAATGATTTCGTCCAGTAGCTAGTAGCCAAATTACTAAAACACATATATATTTAACATATCTTAATTTATNCCCCCCCCCACATACAAAAATGTAATTGGAAATTTACAATATCAAAGGATTGTAAATCAAACCAAAAGCTTTGAGATATTCCGAATACAGAATTATATATACTAGAAGAAGTTTCTTTCCCTCATGTCATGATGGCTAGTAGCCAAATTACTAAAACACATATATATTTAACATATCTTATTTTATGTTAATAAATAACATATATTATGTAGTTTATTATCTATATATAAGTATGTGCAAGAGTGGGCTAATCTGAATTCATTCCCAGCTTGATAAAACAATTAATTATTAAATTGTATGGTTGGTGGTTGGTTGGCCGTCGATTATTATACTGGAAACAAATTAGTCAGGATTTCGGACAGGATCAGAGAAATAAAATACTCCAAAACTATTGAAAATTATTTTATTATTGCCTAGCTTTCGACTTAACTTTTAAGTCATCATCAAGGCTGAAATGCAATACAAACTATTATACTTATAAAATTATATATTGGAATGAACAAAGATGTGGAATATTTACAGAATCAACTCAAACCATAGAACTCTTTCAGTCTTATAACGTAACACATCTCTTTCTGATCATTCCAATCAAAAATTTTATAAGTGTAATAATGTGTATTTTATTTTTTTAATTCTGGCCAAAATCATGACTATTGTCTCCGGCGGTATTCAATTATTTTGTTTAATAGTAATTCAAGTTATTTTAAAAAATTTATTTTTAAATTGATACAAATTAAGATGTTGTCCTCCTTCGTTGCAGTGCATCATCCTCAGGCTGCTCAGAGTTAACATTTATGCCTGGCAAACTTCTACTTTTCACTACAAAGACGGCACTGAAAGGGTATAGTTGCACAGGGTAGATACAGATCCCTTACTTATAAGAAACTAAAAATATATCCGGTCTAAATCAAAGTATATAAGTATATGTATGGGGGGTCCTGGGTTCGAATGCCGAATCTCCAAAAAATTGATTTGCCACTGCAGAAGTGGGTTCATTCTCGACACATTCTTGACGTTTGACAATCGCGAAATGGACTCCCACTTAGTCCCAGCACAATGGGTATGTCACAGCCATGCTCGCGACCTTGATAGCGTCTGAATAATTGATAGCCCATCAATCTGCGGCATATGCATACAGTAATTAGCATTTGCACTTGAGAGAGGATAGCGGTTATCTCTAGACTCCATTACTTGCGGGGGCGGGGAGGGGAGGATTTGCAAGCGTGCCTGCTAAATATTTGCATACAATTATTGTAGGGACAATTGTAATGTCTGTCCTGGCGCGTTAACAAACTCAACATAGATCAGCGCTGACTGTGACACAAGCAAATTACCAACCTACAAACCAGTTTGGAACAAGTCAGAGTAATATTAGGATTCGCAGTGAGTAATACCCCAAAAAGCATTGTAAATATTGTATATTTTCTATGGATGCTTCGTCCAGAGACTAGTATATTTTAAGTAAATAATCTAAAAGGTTATTATAACTACCAATGAATATAGAACTATCATACCTTCTATTATCCGTCTTCATTGGTTTGGGCCAACAGAAGATGGTTTGCAGAAACCTGACACAGCTAGTCAAGCGAAGTTATTACTAACGCGCATGCTTAACAAGACTAGACAGCTACGCAAGACAATAGCCAACATCAAATTGAACAAACAATGTCAGATACACAACATAATACCTAGATACGCTACAATAAACATAAACACAAAATCATTTGTGGCACAACATACAAAAATAAAAGCACAAAAACTATAGATTAAAACATAAATACGTTCACTATAAAGCCAACAGAAGATGGTTTGCAGAAACCAATGAAGACGGATAATAGAAGGTATGATAGTTCTAGTTTATTTTAATTAAAAATAATTTTTAAATGTAATAGGAAAAAGGAGAAATTAAAATAAAGGCCGGGCTCAATAAACGTCAATATTTCCTACTCGTGTTAAGAAAGAATTATGAAACAAAAGGTGTAAAATAAATTATTTTTGTTGGGGTTCGGTCAAGATAAACCCAAAAAAATACAAATTTTAAAAAAAAGTGTATTTTATAAAAATTACCTGCCTATCTTGATCGAATCCACACCAAAATAAAAATAATAACTCTTCATTTGGTACAAAATAAAATTCTATAAAATTATTATTCTGTAACTTTTTCACGTATGAGCAATAGAATGTGCCTGAGAATGTTAAACATATTTCCCTACCTCTCGTCTCCAGATCTGTCTAGAGCCAGCCTCATCTACATCTGCTGGTTATTCTAAATTATCTAGTTTTTCATATACTTCTCATTGTGTACAGTTTTAGTGGGTGAAGGGGAATCTGCTTCACTAACTCAGCTAATGCATGGCGGATTTTACGCAGCAATGAAATTTTGTAGGGCAGGGCTTAGCTGAACATATTTGTGTGTGTGTGTGTGTGTGACAGATTCACCTTCTATGCAGGGGGTCACGGGGTCAATGGAGGTCGGCCCTGGGAATTCGGCATGCCTGTTGAACGTACATTCAGAGGGTTATTCATTCGTTAAAGTCGGAAAGGCACTGTATCTCACTATTGTGTCCACTCCTTACAAAAAAATTGTAAATTATCCCACAATGGTTTCTTTCTTAAATATTTAGATAATATGAATTATTAAAATGAAATTATTTAGTTTAAAAAATCTACTTTAGTGAATTCCGAGGGTATATCCTATGATATGTGATATGGAATATGTCATACATATTATATATGTGAGTGTTTGCTTCGCCGGTGAGTTTGATTTTGCGTGCACGCTTCCGTATGTGTGTGTGTGTAAACATTCTAGATGCTACAGTTTTCTATATTTTAAAAAAATTAAATTCGGCATATGAAAAAAAAAAAAAAAGGCTAATTTTATTATACATCGAAATATGAGAGTAAGATAATCTGGAATTTCAAATGTTAGTGATGCAACGGGTGTAATCATTTATAAATGAGTTCAAAGATATTGGGACTTGTTTTATCATGTTAAAATTCGATGAAACTCATTTATAAAATTATCAGTAGTTACTATTTATTACCCATGAGAAATAATTTTAAAAAATGTTTTGTTTTTTTGGTTTTTTTTGCAGATCAGCAAACCCACATCAAAATATCTCGGAGGGTGGACGGTCCCTCCACATCTTGTGACGTAGATCGACACATACAAAGACCTAAATTTTCGTGCTTCGTCAGCTGACCTCCTTGGGCCGGTCAGCCGCAACTAAACACTAAGGTTAAGTCGTCCGGACCACCGAAGTCCTTAAGGATTTAATATTCCTTCCCGAAGAGTCCAAGCCTGTATTTTTTTTATTCTATTTTTTATACATTTATTTATAGGTTTTCTTGTAACCTTTAAAATCCATTGATGCTTGAGCAGCTGTAGGTTGCCCAAAACAGCCAACCTTCCAGTTTTCTTCATGCTCCCATTTCCGAAAGGTCAGATCGCGTAGAGTTTGCGATAATAGAGTGAACGAATAATTAAACTCCTCTACAATTTTTCAAAATGCAAAAAATGATTCATTTTCAAGAGATTTTTCTAATTCTTTAATATTACCTAAGGATACAATTGATTGAAAATACATTAGATTGACTCTAACTACCTCAAATTTTATTTTAGCAGGCTATAAATCAAAACACCATCAGAGAGAAAATACGTAACAAATTCTAATGAAATTTCGGAGGGTGGATCCAGGGTTTAAAGAAATTTTGATATTTTATAGAAAAGTGCAATTATTATGAGTAATATACTGTAAAAAAAAAAGTCCGAAAAAAACTAATAATTAACCATCTACTACAAATAAGAAAACCTTTTTTTGAAAAGAAATATTTCTTACATTTGGAATTTTGTAAATTGTCTAAAATTACGTTATTATTCCTAATCCCATTAAGTTCACAGATATTATAAGGTTAGTTTTTGTATCTATGCTTCTGTCGCAGTACTTGAGAATCCATATCTACGTACTTTACTTATGTTATTGCAATAGTAATTTTCCTAGAAAACAGTAAATGTCGTGTGATACATATACTACTGATAATCCATGTGTTGCACTACTTTAATTATTAGGTTTCCTGTAGAAAATTTCGTTTAAAAAGTCACGTTAACATATGAGCGCTGGCCATTTATTTTATATCTTATTTCTCCAAGTCCATTCGCGTTTAACTCTATTACCCTCACTCTCCATTGATTTGGATAGGATAGCACTCTGTAAATAAGACTGGAAGAATTGTGGTACTAGGCATTATTATAGTACGATAATTGTTCAGGTATATGCTACTATAATTGTGCTACATCAGTATCAATAATAACGATATTTAATTGTATGATTATGTTCTTACAACATATATTTTTTTAAATTTTTTTAAAAAGTTTTTCATCGCCGCTTGAAGTTAACATTGTTGCCTACCATATATCGCTGAACAAATCGTTTAAAGTATATTATAATCAGTTTTGATGATGTTGGCATTATCGTAGTCTATTATAGCGCTAATAATATATAATTCCATAGATTTTGAAGATACAGGATCAAAAAATTGTCTATATTTCACGAAGTTACATATTAAAGGCATACATTTCTTGAGATATTCTTTTCAAATCCTAAAATATATATTTTAACAATTTTTAGTGCAAGGGAACAAAATAAAAAATCTAACTGTCCCAGCCAGGACTCGAACCTGGATCTTCTGCTTTCTGGGACGGTATGTTACCATTTACGCCACCAGGACAGAGATCCTGGCTGGGACAGTTAGATTTTTTATCCTGTTCCCTTGCACTAAAAATTGTTAAAATTTACCTCGGATTAAATACCACAAGAAAAATAATATCTTAAAAGTATATATTTCAGTTTCTAAATTCTAAACCATTGATTCCATTGTTAATTGTAGTGAAGCTTTTAAATTTACTGTATACACATAAAAATCAACTAAACCTGAAAGAAAATTAATTTTAAGACAGTTCTAACAATTATCGCTTAAAATGATTCTATTTTCAATTATAATGTCATATTAATAATTAATTAATAATTTTTTTTTCTGTCTACCAGTCAAATTACACAAATTTTTATTCTTTCCATACTTCTTATTCTTTATATGTATTTATTTTTTTCACGTTTAGAGGACTTTTTTGAAATCTTCTATTGTTATTTACAATTTTTGCTTATTGTTGTTTTGGTTTATTCTCATATCCTGCATTATTTTATTTTTCATTACTTTTATTTTTCTTTCTTTTATGCATTTATTTTAAAATACTAAATGAGTTTAGTACAAAATAATTACAAACCAACTTGTTAAGGTTGCTTTAGAAGGGATGGGATAAAACGTTTTCTGATGTGGATTAACTGACACACATTTTCTATAATTAAATTATCCCTTAACGAATTTTTAAAAATATTATTACTCAAATAATTAGTTGTTATTAATTATCAAACAAACAACAATTGCACAATAATAATTACTCAAATATATACCTTTATTCTTTTTCTGTTTACAAGTTTTCAACGTTTTATTCAATGGTTAATTCCCGTAATATTGTTAATGATGCTTTAATGGTAATAATAAATTGTCTATTAAAAGTTCCATATATTCTAAAAAATCTTAAATTATCCCATTATCATTCTGATATACGTATATTTTCAGTGCATATTATTGCAATATTACACATCAGCGCATTTTGTGCAAGTTAAATATCGCCTATCACTCACTTTCATCACTAATGATTTATACGGAGTGTACGTGAGGTCACTCCTGTTGACGCAAAGAAAAAAGCAAGAATTCTTAACAACAAAAATAAATTAAAAGAGGGTTTTTTTTAAAAGAAAAAGTTTTAAGAGCTAAGTAAAAGAAAAATAATAAAAATAAAGTTCAGTCGAATTGTAAATTAAAGAGGTTCCATGATAGGGAAACAACACTGGTAATTGGACTTTATTTGTACGCCCTATTTGAATACAAATAGAAATCCTGTCTCCAAATTTAAATTTCTAGAGACGGGGTAGAGAAGCCATGACTATAAATTAAGTGATTTGCTTTTTGATCCTANTTTTTTTTTTGTTTTTTTTAAAGAAAAAGTTTTAAGAGCTAAGTAAAAGAAAAATAAGTAATAATAAAGTTCAGTCGAATTGTAAATTAAAGAGGTTCCATGATAGGGAAAGAACACTGGTAATTGGACTTTATTTGTACGCCCTATTTGAATACAAATAGAAATCCTGTCTCCAAATTTAAATTTCTAGAGACGGGGTAGAGAAGCCATGACTATAAAGTAAGTGATTTGCTTTTTGATCCTATCCGACTTGGACATTTTCCATTTTAAATAATATACTTCTAGCTGGGACAACCGCCTTCCCTTTAAGGATAAAACTTTAAGTGTGAAAGGAGAATTATGAGGATATGTATTGTAACCATATGTATCCCAACAGCTCCAGCTGTACATTTATCTATTAGCTCTCTTCTGCCATATATATTTATTTGAATCCACCATGATACAAGGAAAGGGATTGATTAGTTTTATTAAGTTTACATGATACTAGAAAAACCAGTATTGTCCATTTTCAGGAGTTGTATGTTAAAGGATATTCCCAGATTTCCTTTAGATGGCACAAGTATATATTCTCCTGATTTTTGGAAGACCAATGATTAGTAGTAGTAGTAGTAGTAGTAGTAGTAGATTGAAGAGCAATCAACTTCTAGGTTATTACGCCCTATAAACACCCCCTAATATGTCGACTATTATTATGATGACTATAAATCAGTTAATAAAATACAGGAATCAGGATTATTTCGACCACTATAACAACCTAAATTAATGGATTTTTTATTTATTTAAATATTATTATTATATATTTAATAAATTATAATAAATAANCTGGGACGACCGCTTTCGCTTATGGAGTCGATATAGTACCAAGTGGTACTTTGAACAAAAGGATAAAACTTTAAGTGTGAAAGGAGAATTATGAGGAAATGTATTGTAACCATATGTATCCCAACAGCTCCAGCTGTACATTTATCTATTAGCTCTCTTCAGCCATATATATTTATTTGAATCCACCATGTTACCAGGAAAGGGATTGATTAGTTTTATTGTTATGTTTACATGATACTAGAAAAACCAGTATTGTCCATTTTCAGGAGTTGTATGTAAAAGGATGTTCCCAGATTTCCATTTAATGGCACAAGTATATTTTCTCCTGATTTTTGGAAGACCAATTATGTCTCAGTTTAGATTTTTAATTGGATATTTAAATTCTTAATAGTTAATAGTTTTCCATTTAAAAGGAGTTTGTTACCTCTCATTGCAACCGTTATTCTTGTTTTTTTCTTATTAATAATGTAGTTAATAATAATGTACTTGACTAACTTTTTGAGATAGATCCTCTCTGATTTTTTTTCTAGTTTAAATTTATTCAAATCAGGTTTTTCTGATCTGACGCAAAATCATAATTGAACTTGTTCTATGTTCTTGCCAAATGCACATTTTCAAATGAGTTTTTTGGATCAGTGTCTCACAAGCCTATTACATTTTTTTTCACTCTCTGCTTTACCGCTAGATAAAATTTAATTTTTCTAAAAAATACAAAAACCTTGCATTGTAAGCCATGTTCTGGGCTGTCTATCATGAACACGAGATCACATATCCATGACTAGTCATGGAATCATCTAATAAAATATCTACGGTCAAAAAAACTCTCCTTTTCAATAGATTTATGTTCATCTTAGCCTACTGACAAGAAACATCTTTATTTTTATTCTCATAAATATATATAATTAACTCACAGTTAGGCTGAAAACAATTGTAGCCACTTACCTGAAATAAANATGTTCATATTAGCCTACTGACAAGAAACATCTTTATTTTTATGAATCATTCTCATAAATATATATAATTAACTCACAGTCAGGCTGAAAACATTTGTTGTAGCCACTTACCTGAAATAAATAAAACAATTTAAATTAATTGATTGGAAATTATAAATAAATAAAATATATTTGATAATTTGTCCATTTGAAAATTCACTCATTGCTATTTAACAAATGTTACAAAAATGAGTTAAAACAATTTTGGATTAAGTCTCTTGATTCTCATGTGTTAAAATGTTTTCTGGATGCTTAATCAATAGAATATTCTAAAGCATTTTATTATTATTATTAAAAGTTAGCTGTCTACTTCAAATTGAGAACATATTAATTTGAGTTTGGTGAGTTTTCGGCTAATATGAAAAAAACAAAAAAAAAAAAAAAAACAAACCTCACACAGGTCACACTTAATTTCCTTCCCCAGTATTAGGGGATTAGATTCCATCTTGTTTGATTTTTATTTTTATCATGATTAACTGTTATTCTATTAGTTTTGATTTTTATGTTTTTTTCTTATGTAGTACTTATAAGTGCTTATCTAAAAAAACTTATCTAAAAAGAATATGTTCTTTTTGTGCCTATATTTTTATTGTATATTTTAGTTGTTGTTTTTATTACTTATTTGTTTTATTTCTGTACTTGTAAATATTGTCATAGTTGTGTTCAAAATATTTTATATTATTAGCCTATTGTTTTCTTGTAATTTTTATTTTTTATTGTTGTAACTAGGTCAGAATCATCTATACTGTCAGCTGTGACCTTCTTGTTATTCAAGTGGACATATGTTCCAGAATAAAATTTATTTTTCTTTCTTTCTATCATCCCACTAGCCGGAAAGGCTTACAATGAGGTAAAAAAATGAGGATAAGGTAAGATTGTGAAGGAACTTCGAAAGAGGAGATGGGGCCCCAATTATTCATAATTTGCTTAATAAATATCTGCCATATTTTGTATTTTGTGAAAATAATAGCATAGAAGTTAAAAAGTAAAATTGCACATCTATTCAATAAGAAAACTCATAGTTCGGTGGTTAAGGAACTATGGTAAACCTCTAAGTTGTAGGTTCAAGTGGATTACTCAGTGAGTGCACAGTTAGCTATTTGTTAGAGATCACAGATAGATTCCTCATGGACCTTCATTATCAAAGTGTATTTTTAAAATTTTTTTATTTAATATTCTCTACAATACCTCAGAAAAGATATTTCTACAATACAAAACCTAATATTTCTCCCCATGAGACCGTTAAAGCCAAACATGACTACTACTTCTGTAGTGTTTTCAGTAATAACTCAGGGAAGGAATGATATTTTGGATCTAGAGGTCATCAGTTCCAAAGTGTATGTTTCTGAAGTATTTTGTGTGATATCTTTGGTACGAGATTGACATTCTGGAACACAACTTCAGTGCCACGCAGAGATGTTTTCTGCACTATTTTTTTTTACTGATAGAAACAAGTCTGAGATTTATGAAATATTAAGGTTCTGCAGTTCCAGGCTGAAGAGTATTCTGTGGTAATACAAGCACTAGTAATGTTTGTGTCTGTACAATTGAGAATGAACTTTGGAGCTTTCAGTAATGTGTTTGTTTTGTTGTTTTGCGGTATTTGTTGCAACATGCGATCCATATTGAGGTTCCTTAACAACTGCGTGCTCCCTGGAACCATGTTGACCATACCCATCAGAGCAATTAGCCGGCCCGGGCAGTTGACCACCCCAGGAATATCGATGACGGTAGCTGTAGCTTGAGCTACCCTGTCGTACCCCCATTAACGGCGTGTCGGTGCTCTGTATAAAAGACCCCGGATAAGGCCTCCTGAATAATGAAGCAGAGTCCTGACCCTTCCGCAGAGCGCGGCCAACAGCTGAATGCTTAATTACCTCTACCGTTATGCCTTGAAAAGCCTCTTTGGCAGGCGCGGGGAAGAAAAAGCAAGCCAACGCATACATACACTGTTGCACATCTAAAGTAGTCCGACCAACGACTATCATTAGTAAGAGAAACTTACATTACATTTTATTGCAATTTTAGTATTTATCCACATAATCCTAAATCTATTTAAAGAAACTATCGGGTCAGGATATAAAGTTATGAACCTCCGTGTGGTTCCAAAATAGGATAGAGATTTTTCAGTGGCATATATAATGTAATCTCTAATTATTATAACCTAAATACATTCAATATAACTGTAGGAATCTGTCTTCCTTGGTGGTATTCCAGGTCCTATTGACTGGAATATGTATATATATATATATATACACACACACACACACATGATACATTTATTTTAACATGGAATAACACACCTTCACTAGACATAAATTTAAGTTGTACTGCTTATTCGGAATATGATGAATGAAGAAGATTCCGAAGAAGAAAGCAAAAAAAGAAGAGTTTTTATTTTAACTTACTTTATTTTTTTTTATTTTTTTTTTGCACTGGGGAAAAGTTTTATATACAAAGAAAGAAATAGAGAAACCAACAGTTTTAAAGAAAAACTGAGTGCTTTCGGAGTCTAAGGCTTCATCTCCAGAGCCAGGAATCATCAAGAAGGCAGTCAGTTCATTCCTAGACTCGATTCTTGAAGATTCCTGGGTTATCAAGAGGGAGCGATAAGTTCCGAAAGCTCTGTTTAAAACGAAATAAAATTATTCAGCTGACTTGGTTTTTCTACTTCAATCTTGAAGAGTGGTTTTTTTTTTAATCAGGTGTACATGAAATAAAACTTATCAAATGTACTACTATTAAAAGTAGTAAATTTCCTATTCTTATTATTCTTGTTATTTTATGGAATGTTATTCATTTTGGAATGTTATTCTTCCAAAAGTCTCTTCTAAAGGTGTATGCCCTAGATTGTATTTTATTTTATTTGTATTGATTTCTTTAAAATGATAATTATAAATTCTTTAAAAATTAACTCAATTATTACTATTGATATTAGTTTGTCGATTTCAGGATGCGCGTTCATTTATTAATATTTTTTTTCAACTTTATTATTTATTACTTTCTATATGACATTTAATTTAAAAACATTTTTATTTGTTTACTTTATTCATACTACCTTAGTTAACTTTATATTTATTTATGTATATTTTGTTTTACAACTTCTTAGACTTCCCTTCGAGAAAGAAAGCTATTGGCTTTGGTAACATGACGTGACATTTCGACCAATAAATTCACTGATCCTAAATTGGGAAAGCTAAAAATATGATACGATCAATATAAACATATATATATATATATATATATATATATATATATATATATATATATATATNATTTGAGTCACACGTTACACACATACACACACATTATATATATATATATATATATATTGGTTTTATAAAACTTAATTTTATAAAATTCACAACATTTTTCTATTTTAACCCGTACTAAAGAGGATATTTAAGAAAGTAATTATATTAAGTTCTTTGGGGGCAACTTATTTTTGAAATGTAGAAACCAAATTTGTCATTTCTGGATTTTGTAACAAATTCTTGAAGTAGTTCATTTTTGGGTGATATCATATGAGAGGAAAATGGGACTTAAAGGAAGACCAAAATCTGTATTGATATTTTCATTTATGAATACCCCCTCCCCTCCCACCTCTCTTTCTTCCCTGTGACCTTTTCTTTTACGTTCATTTTGCTTTCTGCCATATATAATTCTCTCTAATGCCTCATTTCGTCATTTTTTTTTTATTATTATTTTTTTTTTTTTTATGATTATGGAAATCTGTGTTGTGCTTCATTACTCACTATTTACTTATTAGTAACTCCAGCAACAGCGAAAATACTTATCACCCCACAATTCTTATTGGTCGGATTTCTTACAATATCGAACTCTACTTTCTTTCCCTCAAAAGACACAAAGAATTGGTACAAGGTCCAAGTACGCCTAGACTCACCCCAGATATTATCTTCGTCCTCTTGCTCTTTCTACCGGGAATCTATTGCCCAGATCTGTAAATGCCTATCTCCTTCTATCTCTCCTTTCCACGTGCTAAAGACCTGGCTGGTCTCACAAGCAATTCCATCCTCTACAACATAGTCCGTCAAAATGTAGCTTTCAAACATTAATGTTGATAAATACAGTTCATAAGTACCTCTTCACCGAATGTCCAGATCATGCTTAGTAAAATTTGACAAAGATTTTATTCTTTAAAACACTATATATTTTTATTAGATGATTTTAGTTGGGGTTCGGTCAAGGTAGATCCAAAAAAATACAAATTTAAAAGAAAGTGTATTTTTTTTAAAGATTATCTTCCAACGTTTCCCCTCTCGTCTTCATGATAGGCAGCCCTGAAGATGGCTTACAATGTAAGCCGAAACATTGGCAGATAATCTTTAAAAAAATAAACTTTTTTTTAAATTTGTATTTTTTGGATCTACCTTGACCGAACCCCAACTAAAATCATTTAATAATAATATCTACGGTCAAAATACTCTCCATTTGAACTATATATTTTTAATTAAATTTAGTACTCTTTCATAAAAAGTTATAGCAAATTTAGCTGTGCGCTAGTCAAATTTAATTTTAAAAAAAAACGCATTTCATTCGTCTCATAAGTAGAACCGAAGCAAATTTGAGAATCGCCCAAAACGGATGGGACATATTCTCTTCCGGGAAATTCGCTACAAATGGAAGCGTCAGATCGGAGTAAGCAGACTCTGCATTGGGGGGGAAGAGAAAGGCCTCTTGCGTGCGGCATTCTTGGCACCATTGTCGGCCATTAGCGGACTTTCGAGAACAGGTTTCCAAGCCAGTCGCGAATGAAGCATTCAGAACGATGCGTTAACGGCTCCCCAACTGACTTGCAAACAAGCAAAGAGTTATATTCTCTCTCGCTGTGAACGGGGAAGTGCGAGCTGCACTCTGAATGCAGGCCCAACAATGGGCACAGTTAGGCTGGCGATAAACAGGAGTAGGAGAGTCGTAAACAATGCAGATTTCTATTATTCCGTTGAAAAAAGGACATATTTAAGAGTAAATGAACAATTTTTATCACAGAAGTTTAACAGGACAAATTAGGAATAAGTTACTATCTCTGAGGGTGGAATTGGGATGGATAAAGAGATCTGGTGTGAGGTGTTCAGCCATCTTATTTCATTCTTCAATAAAACGATATATATAATATTAATAATTTATGACCGATTTCAACCAAAAACCACTTAAAATAAAAAAGATTCTAACTACATTTTGGTAACTGTATTTAAAAAAAAAGATAAAAGATATATTACATTTCTTACATGTCTAATAATCTACCTTTCACTCCATATTGTGTATCCAACTCTACCCTCCGTTACGATTTTGATATTCCTTTCGTCCAAGATCACATCTCCGTCCGCTTCAAGCTCTTTCATTTCGCACTAATCCATTTGCCGAATCCCTGTCGTTGGACTCCAATCCTTACAACCTTCTCAAACAACCAAAACGTATAAGTCCCCGCGACCTCTTTGGCTTTGACGCCTAAATTTACTAGTAACGGGGGTCAACGTGCCCCTCCTACCAGCAAAGTGACATTTAATTTATTTTATTCACTTTTTTTTTTTAAATATGTTTATTATACTCAGCTATCAAATGACAAAGTGTTTTATTAGCAACATGCAATAAATAAAGATATATATATATATA
>KZ807025.1:696425-706964 GCA_000696205.2 Oncopeltus fasciatus
ATATATATATAATTCACACTTTTTTCCTCTTCGACTTCGACTTCTGGATATTTTCTCACAAACATTCGTGTACCCCAAAAGAAATTATCTTCCCCATCATGACTTCATAAACTAGCAGTTGATACACACCTCCCAAGAGTTCGGGTCACTTATATTTTAACCCTCATTATGAAAAACTGTTAGGCTAGACCGTTAATTTTTTAAATTCAGCAAAATGGAGAAGTTTAATTATTGTAATTTTTGTCATAGTTAATATTATTTGTAAATTGTTTATATAATAAGAGATGTTTTGAAGATTACTTTTTATCACATGTGAAACTGATGTGTTCAAATCGTTTTTTTTTGAGAATATACAAAATTTTAACTGATAAGACTTGATAGAATATGAGCGTAAAATACTCTTTTTTGTTGTATTCGTAAATAACTTTGTTAATGTGGGATTTTCGCCAAAATATTTTAGAACGTATAAGTAAGAAAATTGCATTTTATATCACAAATAAAATTTTAGCCTTCCAGTAAACGTCCTCCTTCTCAACCAATATCCACCAAAAAATAATATAATAGAGAGGCTCATCAAAAAATTCAAAATTAAGAACTTATATATATTTTCCCCGAAATGCCATTTTTGTGAAAATGTTATAGGAGGTAAGTTGTAGAAAATTATATTATCAATTTTTCGCCTCCTATTCACTAAAAGTAAGTAGTCGAATAATAATGTGCACATCCAAATGATGTATTTAAGCGTGTGGTATGCATAAATAGGTGTAGTGGTCGCCATTTTCATTAATTTATAACGATCTCCGCATATATAATACATTTTCAGATGATCCTAAAATTAGGATCGGTGAGGATAGATGTAATTTTTCAAAAGTCTCGTCCAAGCAACTACAGGAATAGCTTGATGTCCCCATGGGAAATCTGCAGGAAAAAATAAAAAGCGGAAGGAAGAAAATTTAGATGAGTGGGAAGTTTAGTACTCATCGAGGTCTATCACCTTTGTGCTGAAACCTTGCTGAAACAGTGAAGTTTTCCGGGATATGACGTTTACATTTACTTTGTTTTGTGGGAGCTCCACCACTCTTTGTATGACGTCACAAACAACCATTCCACACATGGGGAGGGGGGGACCGTTTTCTTTCAGTAATTCATTATATACGAGCAGCGTATAGTAAGGAGATTTCCCATGTTTCATTGAAGAGGTAATGAGGGGAAAATGGCGAACACAATGTGTGTGTGTGTGTATGTATGTAAAATTTTGAATAGACAATATTTTCAGCTAATTCAGTGGAAGATCGTTAATGATCTGTATAAGTTTTTCAAAAGCTTCGTCATGTTACCAAACTGAATAGCTTAAATTCCTGAGGGGAAATTTGCCGAAATCCGGATTGTTGAACAAATATGGAGACTAGCCCATCAATTTCGAGATCAGTATGCAGCGGTTTGACCACTTTTAGTTTTAAAAAAATGTATGTAGTTGGAATATTCTTACAATTTATTGCAGGTACTCTGCAGATCTTAAAATTACATTCCACACTGGAACGTCTGGATAATTAGAAATTTTCTAGGGAAATGCGCCAAATCCACTTAGCCTTTGTGTGACGGACATATCCAGTGGAAAAGGCTTCTGAAGGATATGACTTTTCTTAAATTTCTAAGGAAATGCGCCAAATCCACTTAGCCCGTGTGTGACGGACATGTGGGAGAGGGCTCCTGAAGGATAGTACTTCTCCCAAATTTCTAAGGAAATGCGCCAAATCCACTTAGCCCGTGTGTGTGACGGACATGTGGGAGAGGGTTCCTGAAGGATAGGACTTTTCCCAAATTTCTAAGGGAATGCGCCAAATCCACTAAGCCTTTGTGTGACGGACATATCCAGTGGAAAAGGGTTCTGAAGGATAGTACTTGTCCCAAATGTCTAAGAGAAGCGTCAAATCCACTAAGCCTTTGTGTGACTGACATGTGGAAGAGGGTTCCTGAAGGATAGTACTTCTCACAAATTTCTAAGGAAATGCGGCAAATCCACTTAGCCTTTGTGTGTCACTGACATGTGGGAGAGGGCCAAATCCACTAAGCCTTTGTGTGACGGACATATCCAGTGGAAAAGGGTTAGGATAGTACTTCTCCCAAATTTCTAAGGAAATGCGCCAAATCCACTTAGCCCGTGTGTGTGACTGACATGTGGGAGAGGGTTCCTGAAGGATAGCTGGGACACGCATCTTCCCCTGCAGACTTTCCCTGCGTTGCAGAAAGGACGCCGACCGCGGCTTTCTAACGGGGAAGCTAATTTTGGGGATTAGCCCTGTCTTTCTGCCTGTCCCATTCACCCACTTTGCGGCTCGAGTGGGGGGGGGGGGCGGTAAAAGAAAAAATGCCCACGTCACAAAGGGGGGCACGCCAAAACAATTATGTCGGTCCTCCAAGAAAGGAACGGCTCAGATTGGATGTAAAATCAAGCCAAATATAGGCCCAAAGCAATTTGTTATCCACCGTGTTCCTTTCCTTTCGGCGTTTATAAAAGGGAAGACTGTTTAAAATGTGGAACTCAATTTTTGAAATAGCTACTCATCGACGCTATTAGCTTTTGTTTTGCTTCAAATGAATTATAACGGAATAATAATAATATTTAAATAAATTTTAAAAAATCCATTAATTTAGGTTGTTATAGTGGTCGAAATAATCCTGATTCCTGTCATTTATTAACTAATTTATAGTAAATATATTAAAGGGTATTTATAGGGCGTAATAACCTAGAAGTTGAATGCCCTTCAATGATCTACTACTACTACTACTACTATTATGAAAGAAAACAAAATTCCATTTACCGTGATTGTGGGTGATATTTTGCGAGGGGGGGAAATAAAAGAAATAACTATTAGATGATTTTAGTTGGGGTTCGGTCAAAGGTAGATCCAAAAAAAAAATTACAAATTCAAAAAAATGTATCTTTTCAAAAGATTATCTGCCAACGTTTCATATGGCAGATGATTGGGCTAATCCCAAAAATTAGCCGTTTCAAGGTAGTCATGGAAATGTGAACTTAGGGACAGGGCGTCCTCTCTCGTCTTCATGATAGCCCTGAAGATGGTTTACAATGTAAGCCGAAACGTCGGCAGATAGTCTTTTGAAAAAATACATTTTTTTTAATGTCTATTTTTTTTTATGGATCAACCTTGACCGAACCCTAACTAAAATCAACTAATAATAATATCTACGGTAAAAAAAAACTCTCATTTTAAAAGAAATAACCATTACGACCAAATTAAGTCTTTATATTTAGTAAGATATTGTAATAATTTTTGTTAAATTTAGTATATTATGTTATATTATTTAAATCCACAATAACATAGAGGTCTTTAATTGAAAACTTAATAATAAAATGTGCTAATGACCACTTGCAGTAGATGTGCAATTATAAAAAATAAAACAAAACTAAATTTCACGGAAATTAGTGACGTCACACCCTGTTTCGCAACCTATGCCATATGCTAGCCTTTAAGCCATACTTTATTAAGTGTGTATACTGTGGTACTGAATTTAAAGCATTTCAGATTTTCGGTAAAAAAATCTTAAAATTCTCTCAGACAGTGGCTCCTTAAACTAATCAGACTTCCAACGTTTGACTCTAGGTGAACAAAGGTGAAAAGTGAATTACTTATTATTAGATGATTTTAGTTAGGGTTCGGTCAAGGTAGATCCAAAAAAAATACAAATTTAAAAAAATGTATTTTTTTAAAAATATTATCTGCTAACGTTTCGGCTTACACTGTAAGCCATCTTCAAGGCTATCATGAAGACGAGAGAGGACGTCTTGTCCCTAAGTTCACATTTCCATAACTTCTTTGGTAGCCATACATTTTTTTTTTTTTAATTTGATTTTTTTCTTATTTAACTTGACCGAACCCCAACTAAAATCATCTAATAATAATATCTACGGCCAAAAAAACTCTCCATTTGTAAATTACTTATTTGCTTTTGCAAGCTAGTGAGAGCAATGTATGTAAAAGGTAGACACAAGAACTAATAAGTCTGTAAAATCTTTGGGATTGAAGATTTAAAGGAAGGGCTCAACCTTTCCAGCTAGACTTATAAATATCTAACTTAAGAAGTGTTTTTCCTTAAAAAAAATATTAGAAAATCAAATATTTCAGCTATCGAGATAAATAAACTTTTTCATAACACTAATTATAATAAACAAAAAATAAAATATTACGTTTAGATTCTTAAATATAACCCCTAAAAAAACGGGTTTTTTTTTCTTTAAAATAGTGTGGAATATAACTGTTAAAAAATAACATTTAATTAAAAAATTATGTTCAATATATTTTTATACATCAGTATTTAGAGATAATCGTCTCTTGATCAATCGAGAAAAACGTGGAAAATGAAGATAAATAACTGTAGCTCCAAAGATAGCTGGAACAGGTAAAGAGTTATTTGGTCAAATCGTTGATCACATCAACAACGAACGTATCACCACGAGAAGGTACATGTTGACCTGACGAATTTCTGTTAACTGTTATTTCTGGAGCCATACTGTTAATTTAGGTGTTAAGTCTGTTAACTTTGACATTAGTAATCAGCCTATTTTAGTTAAAGCAATTAATGAATACTGGAAAGTCTCTTTGTTGGGAGGGATTTAGTGGAAAATTGTAACAGCATTTGAGGTCTACAGGTATCGTACGAAAAAAAAAAAAAAAAAGAAAAAAAAAGAAAGAAAGTCCGTCTGACAGTAACTGCGTATCACTAATCTGTGAGGGAAAATAAATGGTTCAGGTAAACTTCCACTCCTAATAGGTTAATTTCTTTGTGTGAGTCCTAAAATAATTATTTCATTAATAAAAAATTCTGTTTCACTTTCTTTCCGCCATATTACATTATTATACTCACTGCATAAGAAATGATATTTTACCCGCACTCGAGATTATTGGTAATCCCCTACTCCGATATTCCTTAATGCAGAACTAAGTTTTTTGGGGTGCATTTAAAAGCAATACGCTGAATATCCATAAGTTATAACTGTAGGATGTAGAGCGCTGAACCCAATGACACTTCACAGACACACAGGACACGACAACTTCGAAAGTAAAATTCCTTCGAAATTCGCTTAAATATATCTATGAAAGCTTTAGCTTCCACGAAATAATACGGGCTTACTCCCCGTGATAAGCACGTATATAGCGTTGGCATGCATTAAAAATCATGGACCTGAATTATAAACCTAAATAATAAAAATCAATAAATATACAAAAATAAATTATACTTAAAAACAGCAATACTTAAGCAAAATTAATATTTCTTTCAAAATTTTTTTTTAATTTACATTTTTGTTTATTTTTATTTTTAATTTTTTTTATGCGTGCTAATGCGATGCTGAGTAATTGATGATTCAGAGGGCAATCATGAGTCACAAGCTGGACAAGTTCAAAGGAAAAAGTAGGAAGAGGAATCGCGCTTAGATAATTCCTGACTGTGCCTCAGATAACGGTGATTAGCGCTTGGTAACTGCGATAGTGAGTGTCCGTCACAGTTGTCTCTGGACTCATCGCATTTTACATTTCAGCGCGGCGATAATCAGTACATTTGTTCAACACAGACATAATTAAACTTTTTTTTCGATATTTTCTTTGATCCCACCTACTGGTTACTAAATGGGCAAATGGGATGGTAAGGAGAGAGAGAGAGACTCATGCTCTATGGTTTCTTAATAATGACTAATGTCTATGTATGAGTGTGTTTGTGTGATTGTCTGCCAAAGATCTAAAGCCCAAATTTTTTCGTTTTTCTCAATGCAATTAGCATTCAGCTTTTAAATGCAAAAAGAAAGGCTAAGTTCGTTATTAAGTAAAATTTGACCACTAAAAGCGGGGGATAACCTGAAAAATCCAATTTGAATACAAAATATTCTATCAATGTAGCGAATGTAATATTTGGTTAAGAAAAAATGAAAAAAACAATATTTTGCTTCTTGATAATAATAAAAGTATAGAAGGAGTTGAGTACAAAATTGATTAATTTGTAGTAGGGGTCTACCTGAACCAAACTATTTTAATTTACATCCTGGAAGCAGTATTTATTTTAATACATTAAATTTTGAATATCGCATTTGAATACAAAATTGTTTATTAAACAGAGAAATCGCTTAAAAAGAGTGGAGGAACGTCATATACAAACACAAAAAGTTTTTTTTTCTGTGTAGTTTAGTATAAACACAGATTTGTTTATTGACAAAACAAATATTAAGAAGAAAAGATGGCACAATTTGCCAAATTGGGAGTCCTAGGTGTCCTAGTAGTCACAAAAAAAATTGCCTAGTTGGTAAACTCTTCATGACGCATTGAGCGAATCAAGAAGCAAATTTTATTGAGAAATGTTTAACTGGTTTGATATATTATACCATTTATACGTTAATGAGAAATTCACATCCCTGCATTAATTTTCAACGATATTGAAATTGATCAGTTATACAAATAAATATCTATATTAAAATTTATTTTTAAATGTTTAAAAAAAATAAGCTATTATTGTTAAATAATTTAGAGCGTTTGCTTCTATTTTTGGATTGAACTTGAAATGCAAAAATCAGATTTTGAGGGGGGTTATTATTTCGATCAATAAGTAATAATTAATTTAAGTATAATTATTTCCTCTTAAGTAAATGGACAAAAATCAGATTTGGTATATTTACGGTTGCTCTATAGAAACCGCCATCTAACAGATCCTCCACCCTGTGATTAGCATCCGGTATAACGGTTGCATCCATCAACATACCTCCTTGACACCTCTCTCTCTCTCCTGAAGAAGAATGCAATCCGTCTTCGTCGGCCGATATCTTCGCCCTACAAGAATCCTGTCTCCTCTGCTCCTTCTTCCAACCAGATAGGACCAAAATGGAAGCTGATAACAACCACATTAGGGTTTTGCAGATCGTGTAGGACAGAAGTTAACGATATTGGAAATTTGAAAACTCTTCTATAGGAAAATAGGACATACTACTTACATTTATATTGAAAAACGGGCATATAATATTTAGAAGTTAATGCTAAAAAACATATTTTTCCATTCAATAGTCGGTGAATAAAATAATCAACCAACCATTGACAAAAAGTAGGTATAACTAATAAGTATAAAGAATAAGTAATATATANATCTTTATTAACATTTTATTTCTTACACACATATTTTAATCATTTTCAGCAAATATATATATATACATATAGACTGGGCCCCAGCCTCTCTTCACTCCTCTCTGACAAAGGGCGAGAAGTCTCCCCGAAAATTTATACTGACTATTCTGTGTTGTTTACTACCCTTTTTTCTCCCAACTGTTCTTAATATATATATATATATATAAAACAAATTAATCCGAATAAGATACTGTGAGTAAAAAAGAAAACAAATCGGCATTTGCCTTTCCGCAAATTCTTGAATGAGTAAACTAATGGCGGGAAAAATTAGATTTCTGGAACAGGAAGCATAGGAGAAGATCAATTTATCTATATCTTCGTCATTATTATCGTTAAAAGTAATTACATAACTTAAAATATAATTCCCTATTATTATTTTTTCCCTAACATAACGATACAGAATTGTTTTGTTTTTTAATACTGTATTAGTTGTGGTATTTGTGATCATTGGGGAATTTGTTAGGGTGGAAATAAAATTTTTATAATTACTTAAAATATAAGTAAGTAGTCATACAATGATATACCTGTATTTACCATTTCATCTTCCGGGTTGGACCGAGTCAAATTGTTGTTATTTGCCGAGCTCGGCAAATAACAACAATTTGACTCGGTCCAACCCGGAAGATGAAATGGTAAATACAGGTATATCATTGTATGACTACTTACTTATATTTTAAGTAATTATGAAAATTTTATTTCCACCCTAACAAATTCCCCAATGATCACAANTTTTTTGTTTAATTTGGAATTGATTAGGATTAAAAAGTGTAAATTATAAGTAGCCTGAAATTGTGAGGAAGAAAGGATGTGCGCCCTATGACAATAAAGAACTAATTTAATCTAATCTCCCTTTCTCCCTTATCGTTGGAGTGAAATGAAATTGAAAACAGACGAGTGAAGGAGGCGGCGGATATGGATGTGCGAGGAAGGCTACAATATGGCTTTTCCGTTGGAATTGTTGATGTGGAAGAGTAGAGGGGGCGATACCCCCCCTTTTGGGATTAGCACGTAAATACACAAGCAAACACACACACATACGTACAAAGGTACGGCTATCAGCTATCATGTCAGGAAAGTGATATGTTATCTCTCCGTGTCATGTTACCGCCAGACAGTTTGGTCACGCAACTTTTACGGGGGAGACACATTTATGCCTCGGGAATAAGAAATGGTCATCCGAAGTTTACCATGGTCCAACAGAAAGTAAACATGTTTTTCTAAAATAAAGAACCTAAATTCTATATTTCTATATTACAGGATTTATGTGAAGACCACCAGAAGAAAAATCAACAATGTCCTGTATTTTCTACAACCAAGTTTATAGAAAGTAATACGTATAGGTAAAACACTATTTTCTAATATTTTTATTTTTATAAAAAAAAAATCGCATTAAAAAAAATATTTACGTTTATAATTTCGAGTTATGGACGGATATTATTTAATAAATACAGAAAACAAACTTGGCATTTAGGGCTTTTCATTGCAATCCCTAGAATGAATTTGTTGAAAGAAGAAGTTTATAATCATAATTTTTGTATCGGTTTCCTCTTTATCTAAGTGAGAATCTGAATTTATTTAGTCTAGTTTAGTTATCCTAAACTGCACGGAATTTTATTATTATATTCGTCTATTTATAACAGTAAACATCACTCATTATAACACTAATAATAATAAATTATAATTTATTGAGGTAAATACCATCATTTAATTTTTAATTTGTATACTTGGGTGAGATTGATTTTCTATGTAGATCTTAAAATTAAACAAAAGTCTAGCTCCCCATTTATATTTTTATTATTCGAGGCCTTTCGACGTCACATACTCTTCAGGACCAGCATGGTATAAATATAATTATATTTTAATATGCATACCTTGACCATAGACTTGTCCCGGTAGCATAAGTGGAAAAAGNCAGTTAGATTCTTTATTCAGTTCCCTTGCACTAAAAATTGTAAAAATTTACATGGGATTAAATACCACAAAAAATAATATTTATAAAATTAAAATTTAAAAGTAAATAACGAGAGTCATATAAACAGCTTGACAATGTCAGCTCCTCCCAGCATAAGACGATCTATTCGTCTGCCTTGGAGGATAGACTCTCGACACTAGTGCGGGGAATTTAATAACTTATCAGGCTTGTCCTGGTAGAGTAAATGGTAACGTACCTGCCCTGATAGCAGGAGATCCAGGTTCTTGTCCTGGATGGGACAGTTAGATTTTTTATTCTGTTCCCTCGCACTAAAAGTTGTTAATAAATAACTCATTTTTTGTTTTATTATAAATAGTAGTTAAAATAAAATTTTGAAAAAGAAAAAAATTCCCAAGAGGCCACTAATTAATATGTTATAGTTTCAAAATATACTTGACTGAATATAGAAATAATAAAGAGAGAGAAAATTATCTGCTTCATTTTCCACCGACTGACAGACCCTCCCTATTTTGGGGAGTGGGGATATGGTAGAGTTAGAGATATGATTGAACGTCCATATGTCTGTTTGCCTGTTTGAGTTTTGGTCTCCATGGACTGTCATGTCCAACTAAACCTCTATTCCTTCCAAGATATTCACTTTAAAACCTTTTGGACACATTTGAAGGATCTGAATACCAACACAAGGCCTAGGAACTCAGATTTTTTGGAACTTAGATGCTCAAAAGCAGCTCATTCTCTCATTTTTTTTTCATACTATCTGACATTTAGAGTTGCGGCACTGGTCGTTCTCTCCTGCATGTTATTGTCACGGCCAATTGACAATATTGTGAGCAATTAGGAAAATGTAATTTTATTTACCTGATGTCTCCTGTCTAACATGGAGAACTTTACAAGCTACTAAGCCGCTACTGACGTTACTGAGACCTATCTGGACGTATGGAGTCGAACTGTGGGGAACTGCTATACCATCCAACATCCAAAGAATACAGTCCTTCCTATCCAAAATCCTAATAATCATAGTTAATGCACCATATTACGTCACAAACTCCTTACTCCACAATGAACTTGAAATCCCGTTTGTAAAAAAAGTTATCTCAACCCGTTTTAATAAATTCCACTCTGACCTTTCCATGCATCCCAACAATCCTTTAGCCCAAACTCTATCCAGTATTACCCATCCTGATAATCCACCACGCCGCCTGAATAGGAAATGACCCCGTGACCTTCTCATTGCCAACACTTCATAAAAAATAATACGAAGAGGAAAAAAAAACAAAAAAGAAAAAAAAAACAGCCTAAGTATTGTAAATAGAGATTTAGGAGTTCCGCCATTGGGTAGCTTCTCCATCAAGTGAAGTACACGCCAAGTTCTTTCTTATTTTTCTGTATTTTTTAAAATATTTTTATTTATTTATTACATTC
>KZ807025.1:723298-742515 GCA_000696205.2 Oncopeltus fasciatus
TATTTTACGAAGGTTTCTTGTCCAGGAGTAGTTAATTACTAAAGTTAATCAGTAAATGTCATAGGTACTTTTTAATTATATATTCAGACTGTCATAGCAAATTCCATAATGTCATTTAATTTTGTATACAAGCTATGCGCTTGTGTACGAGTTGTGTGGCGGCCATAGCACAAGAGAGGGGGAGGGGGAAGGTCTGAGGACAGCAACCCCCTCCCCGGATAGTTTCTACATGACTCCACCCTTTGTGGTGTGGACAGGGGCGAAGAGAAGGATGTTTGGGGAGAAGGTCCCTCACGGGCGCGCGGATAAGGACGCAAAGATAAGCGAAGCTGTGTATGTGGGGGGGAGGGAATGCGGAAAGGTAAGGGCGGGGTTTAAGGGTTGGAGGGCCACTGACAAAGCCTCAGGGACACAGAGGTCCGTCGGTGGCTTGGGAAATTAGCTTTGGGCTTTTTCGAGGAATGAGAGAGGACCCCACCCTCTTCGAGATAGTTAGCTTGTTGTTTCGACCCCTGTGTGAGGGGGTGACTTACAACTCATGCTGCCGGTAAACGCTACCCAAGATTTTCTGGGGGTGTTCCCCACTTACTGAAACTTCAAACTAACCTCCTGTTGTCAGTATCTCATAGTGTCCTTTGTAAGTCTAATAACGTATTATATTACCTTTTTCATATATTAGGCTATCAATTATTCACATATTCATGTATCAATCGCTGTACAGAACAAGATATCTTCCATAGATAACATTCATCAGAAGAATAAATATACCATTTAAAAAAATATCTGTCCTTGTAGGAGATATGTACTCTATTTTTCAGAAAGGCCGGTAGGTAGGATAAAAGAAGGGGAATGGGTGGTTTTTAGACATTCCCAAATACCTTCCCTGTAAAAGGTTCTACATCTCAAACGTCTAGTACATTAATTAAATAATTTAGCAAATTTCTCGTAGGTAGTGCAAACACAAAAAGAACAAAAGAACAAAAAGAAAAAAACACAAAGAGTAAAATTTTCGGGGATCTCACGCCCTTCGTCAGTGAGTAGTGAAGGGAGACTGTTTCTCTTTTTTATATATACGAGGTACGTTCAGAAAGTAAGTTCTGTTCGCTAATAAAATTAAATTGTGTACAGATTCAGAAAAAAAGATTTATTGCCCAAAATTCTACAACTTTTAAACTACTTTTCCACACAACTGCCGAAATTTTGCAGGCGTTTGTCATAGCGTGGCACATATTTTTGTATACCTTCTTCATAGAAGTTCGCCGCCTGTGTCTTCAACCAGTTGGAAACATTTTCTTTTAGCTGTTCGTTATTGTTGAAGCATTGACCGTCAAGGAAAGACTTGAGATGTAAGAACAGATGAAAGTCGCTAGAAGGGAGGTCAGGCCTGTACGGAGGATGGTCAAACACGTCCCAGCCAAATCCCTGTAGGAGGTTCTTCGTCACATTTTCAGTGTGTGGTCGCGCGTTGTGAAAAAAACAACACCTTTTGATAGCTATCCACTTTTCTAGAATTCAGAAAACGAATCACAGATCTGATTTCACAAGCGGCGGGATTTTCAATCAACACCGACATTGTAAACAAGAACAACAAAGCGTACGTGGCTGACAGTGATCTCAAAATGGCGCAAGTTTCTTCTCCTTGATACAGAGCGTCTAACGCGCATATGCGAAATGCGATCGCAGCGCTGCAGCGGAGATAAATGAAGCGGAACTCACTTTCTGGAAGTACTTCGTATCTTCGTTGCTTTTTAAGTTATGAAAAATTATTAAAAAAATTCTAGTGTTACGTTTAGAGACATGTTTCAGAAAAACTCTTATTAAGGAAAAAATTTACTCTTTTAACTATGATGGGTGAGCACTTCCCCCACTCTAACTTCCCGGCCAGTCTCAAGCTTCTGAGTAAATTTCCGCCTTTCATCTTACTTATATATCCATCTTAAATGAAAAATTTTCAATTCAATTCAAATTAAAAAAAAACTGCGTGAAAGATTTTTTTTTGTCCTCCAGTTTTTACTGACGTAGAGGATTCCTGGTGAGTCCCTGGGAACACCCATCCCTAATTTGGCATCATTCTTCATCCAAAAAAGGTTTGATGTCCAGAAGGGTGTGCTGACATCATCACATTCACTTTCTCCAGTGTTACTTAGGTCTTGATAAACCCAACCACAGTTACATGTTTCTACTCCCACCTAATACGAGCCACTTTGGCCTGCACCAAGACTTTTTTTTTTTTTTTTAATATGTCATTAACTTTAATTTCTCTGCCAATATTATAATAGAGGACTGCAACTGAATGATGAATCCATCGTTCATAAATACTAAATACATGTTCAATTAATTTCATATTACTTTCAGATATATTAATAATATTAATTTCAGATATATGACTCTGAGAATTACGATATCTCGAGAAATATAAAAATGTACATACAATTCAACTTAAAGTAAGCAATCCATTAAGAAACCGTAGGCTTACAACCAGAGAAATCCGGTTTTTACTACAAATTATTTATTAATATATTTTTATAATGTATTGCAATTTTTATCGAATGGGAATAATTTATTTTGTTTTCATTTAGAATCATTAGCAGTAAAATTTGTTAAAAAAATTACGAAACTCATTCAATAAAGAAAATAAAGCCTTTTAATGTTTCATTATCTAACTTTAAAAGATTTTCGGAAATTAAAACATTAGATGGCAGGAAAGAAGATTATGCAATATTGGCTGATGCTTAAAATTTCTTAAACTTGTCGTTTTAAACTAAAATAAAGAAAGAAGACAACTAGTGATGTTTAACACAGATATGGCAAAATGGTTACTTATAACCAATTAGGTTCATTCTTCCCACCATTCTCTCCATCTCTCCCTATAATAGAGTCCACTAACTCTGTTAATTATATTCTTAATATCCTTCTCAGTATATACTTTTTTTAAATGTTATAAAATAGTGTCAATTCCTGTTATGAAGCGAAGAGTAAACTGTTTACTGGGATTAACATTGAAATAAATTTAGACAGTTTGCCAATCAACTTTGAAGTAATATGTATTTGCATAGTTGAAAATAAGTTATAGTGAAATTATATATATTATTATCTGTAATTTATTTTTGTGATTGAGAATATCATAAGTATAAGTTAATGGCTTCCTCTGTAATACCCCTCTTATATTTCTTGAAATTTTAGGCGGCAGCGAATTGTTATTGCGCTCAAGAATAATTATAAACATTAATCTGGACTTACCAACCAGCCAAAAATCCCTCAGCTTATTACACTTTGATACAATGATGTAACTCTTCTTGTCACCCAACGTTGCATACATGTATTTTCAGTTTTTTCGTGATCTGTAAAAACTGAGGGACCTGTAGAACGATAGCAAAAGCAAAATGGAGCTTACATAAATGGGTTCAAAGGTCCTATGAATACGTAGAATCTGATGGGGCCCGGTGGAAGCAGAGAGGATTTCCCGATCGGGTCTCGCAATCCTGGCGCTGTGGGTTCAAATCCCACCTTAGGCCGGCTTTCACACAAGTTAGCCCAAAGCCAGGGGCACTATAACAGCATGGCTGAGTAGACCCCATCTCCATGACCCTAAGTGGTTGAAAGGAGTTAAAAAATATTTCAATTTTTTTTTCGAGTATACAATAACTAAGTAAATGCAAAATAATTCAGCACTCTTGCAGACCGCATCGGCAGCACTCTAAGGATCTTTCCGTAAAGTAAGGCCCCAGAAACGCGAACAAACGAACAGATGAAGGATCCCATTGATGGCTAGAAGGGGAAGGACCGTAACCAAGAGTTCCGTTCCTCCCACCAATAGGCATCGATACTTTTTCTTTTGGAGCTTTCTTAGCCTCTTCTTCTTATGCCTTCGCGGGCAAGAAGAGCTTGTCCATAGCGGGATGTGTCCTCCCACGTATAATCTGATAACTGTCAGAGGAGTGCCCAACCAAAGAGTGTAGCTAACAAGAAGATCTGGTTATCAGAAATCCAAGGCTTGCCATTGAAACACCAGAGGTATCCTGAATCCTGAATTCTGCCAATATTCCTTATCAAAACAGAATTTACTTCCAAGTATTATCAATCAATAAATAAGAAATTAAAATACTTTCATCCCATTCTGAACCACACTTCGACTACAATAATTTTTAATAATATCCTCTTCTGAAGTACCCCTCATCCTCTGCTCTCATATTCCATTTACCCCTCTCCTGAAGTACCATTCTTCTGCTCAGATTTTCTATTTACCCCTCTCCTGAAGTTCCCTTCTACTGCTCAGATTTTCAAATTTTCCTCTCTTCCGAAGCACTCCCTCCTTTGTTCGAGTTTCTTCTGCTCTCTTCTGAAGTAACTTATCCTCATTTTTTGTAGCAACTCTTTTTCATCTGTTTTTTTTTTTAAATTTTCCCCTTTTTTTAAGCACCCCGCGATTACTTTAAATTTTCTAATATTCTCTTCTTTTGAAGCAGCCTTTCTATGCTCAGATGTTCTAATTTTACTCTCTTCTGAAGCACTTCCCCCACTGCTCGATTTTCTTATATTCCTCTCTTCTGCTCTCATTAGCTCTATATCCCCTCTTCTAAAGCAACTTTTTTCATTTGATTTTTAAAATATTTTCCCCTCTTTTAAAGCACCCCTCCTATGCTCTAATTATCTAGTTTTATAATTTTTTAGTTGTGGTGTTTAATCCCACATTAATTTTAAACAGTTAATGCAAGGGGACTATTGCTGGTAATATAATAACTTATCTGGCTTGTCTCGGTCGTGCAAATGGCTAGTACGCCAGCCAGGATAGCAGGGAATCCCGAGGTTCGAGTCCTGGCTGAGACAGTTCAGATTTTTTATTCTATTCCCTTGCATTTATTGTTTCTAATTATCTAGTTTTTCCCACTTTCAAAGCACCCCTCCTCTGCTTTGTTTTCGAATTATTCCCACTTCTAAAGTTCTTTTTCTCTGCTCTGTTTCTGCCAAAATACCATACAACTCTCCTTCACACAAAACAGTAGGGTTTATATTTCGATTGTTTTCTGTTGGACAGCTGGATCTGTAGACCGTTAACAAAAATAGACGTATAACCACTTACTCACAGACAACCGTGGAGAAATCAATGCGCAAAAATTATATTTATTACATAGATAAACCTCAGTTATGGAAAAGTAAATATAGCATATTTTGAAAACAAAAAAAATCATGCAAATAAAACAAGTATTTTTGGGTGTTGATACTTTTTAAATTTTGGCGTACAGTATACAGGCTCATTATTCTTGCATAGCAGATTTGAAACTCGATAAAACTTGGAGTAACAGTCAACTCTCCAAGACGCATTCTTAAATAGTAAAAATGTTATACACAACAAAACATATAAAATAATACTTTATTTTTGATGAGGAAAAAAAATTCCCTTCAAGAGACTACTTTTATTTTCTACAGAAACGCAAGAATAACGAAAGCTAAAGTTTCGCACGCGACAATCAATATGAATAATTAAAGCAAATTTATTAATTATTGCTTATTAGTTATTACGTAACATTATTGATAATTGAGAGGAAATTTGTGTTCCAGCTCCAGTATGTGTTCCATCGGGTACTGTTAGACCAATATGGAGGCAGAACATGAACTGCAGTGGTTTGCTTACTGCTCTCACGTGAACACAAAAAGAGCTGAACCATCTTGCACCATTCTCCATGGAAGGCCTGAAGTGAAGTGGACTTGAAGAACAGGGGGAGGAACCACTTCCAGAGCGGGGTCCTGTACGCTCGATAACCAAGTACCAGGCAGTAGGCGTCTCGGNCTTACTGCTCTCACGTGAACACAAAAAGAGCTGAACCATCTTGCACCATTCTCCATGGAAGGCCTGAAGTGAAGTGGACTTGAAGAACAGGGGGAGGAACCACTTCCAGAGCGGGGTCCTGTACGCTCGATAACCAAGTACCAGGCAGTAGGCGTCTCGGCGGAGCCACAACACAACTTGGGGGGAAATACAAATCCGTCACGCAGGAGCTGCGCAGATTAAGCAGATTTCGCAGAAGTCTCATTAAAGTTAGAAATGAAGAGTACGTCACGCAGGAGCTGCGCAGACTAAACAGATTTCGCGGGAGTCTCATTAAAGTTGGATATGAAGAGTCCGACACGCAGGAGCTGTGCAGACTGAGCAGATTTCGCAGGAGTCTCATTAAAGTCGGATATGAAGAGTCCGTCACGCAGGAGCTGCGCAGACTAAGCAGATTTCGCAGGAGTCTCATTAAAGTCGGATATGAAGAGTACGTCACGCAGGAGCTGCGCAGACTTAGAATACATATATTTAAATAAGCGTGTACTTTGCTTGTTTGAGAAGCTGCCCAATGGCAGTACTCCTATATCACTATTTACAATTTTTTTTTTTGTTTTATAAAATTATTATTAAGAAGTATTGGCAATGAGGAGGTCATGCGGCCATTTCCTATTCACCCGGCGTGGTGTGTTATTAGGATGTGTAATACTATATAGGGTTTGGGCTAAAGGATTGGGATGCATGGAAAGGTCAGAGTGGAATTTATTAAAAAGGGTTGTGATAACGTCTTTTACAAAACGTATTTCAAGTTCATTGTGGAGTAAGGAGTTTGTGACGTAATATGGTGCATCAACTATGATTCTGAGGATTTTGGATTGGTAGGACTGTATTCTCTGGATGTTGGATGGTTTAGCAGTTCCCCACAGTTCGACTCCATACGTCCAAATAGGTCTTAGTAGAGTTTCATAAAGGGTGAGTTTGTTAGTCACAGTTAAAGTTGATTTTCGGTTTAACAGCTTGTAAAATTGTCCAAATCTCCTTTAGTTCCTGTCTTTTGATTTGTGTGTGTGTGTTCCATGTTAGTCGAGAATCAAAATGAAAGCCCAGATACCCAATGTAGTCAGAAATTAAAGTAAATATATTAAAATTCTTAAATGACAAAAAGCCCCCTCCATTTTCTGAATTCAGCTTTTAAACTATTTTACAATAAGTTAAATACCGAATTTAGTTGATCTATTTCTCGTAAATTGTTCAAAGTACAAAATTAAATTATAAAATGTCTTCATCATTATTTATTTTGCATTAAGGTTCTGCAGGGGATAACGTTGAAATACATTTTGAATCTACTGTCTTATAAATGTTTCCCCATAAACAGTGCGCACCGACAAATACCCTGAAGAGCAAAGTCGATTGATAAGAGCGTGGAATCCTCTGAACGATTAAATACTCCCTAATGGGACGGAGATTTACAATTTTAGAAGCGGAAGGTAAAAACAACAGCTGTAAGAATCGAAGCAGCCGATCGCGCAAGACATGAAGACAGAGATAACGATCAGCAGGATATGAGACAAGAACCGACAGTGGTCAAAACTCCACCCAAAGGAAGACCAAGACCTAGCTGGAATGGCAGAAAAAAAAAAAAAAAAGCCATCGCCCATGACAAACCAATCGGCTATAAAACTGCCAGGTCTTATGAAGCCAATCGATGTAAAATAGAATATATATACATGCATACAAACACATGTGTATATAAGCTGCAACACACTTATTGCCTACCTGTTGTTGGGAATCACTTAGTCTGACTTCCTAATCGCTAATTCCCTAACCGGAGGGGAACTCCGAGCTCTGTAAATGGTCTTTAAATAGTTAAAATCCAACTATTTCTCAATTGGCGTTTAATAGCTGCCAGAACTCAGCACTGTAATTCTTACTCACCCCTCTCCAACCCCTGCCAATCAAAATAAGGGGTTTCAGCTACCGTATAATCCTAAGAGCACTAATCATCTCTGGCTTTATTTCTGCATAATGGAGAAGAACAGGGTGAAACTTAAGAATTCTTCCGTTTTTTTTTCTTGTTTTTTTTTTTTTGCTTCTATATAATTGCTGACTGGTGGAGGTTCTCAATCATAGGTGGGTGAAATGAAAAATTTTAAACAAATAATGCGAGGGAATAGAATAAAAAATATATCTGTCCCAGCCGGGACTCGAACCTGGATCTCTTGCTTTCCGGGCACGAATGCTACCACTTGCACCATCGGGACGAGCTAGATAACTTCTTAAAGGCCTAACCCACGAGAAAGACGAATACATCGTCTTATGCTCGAAGGAGCTGACATTGTCTAGCTATTTATCGACTCTCGTTATTTACTTTTTATTTTCATTTTTCAATTTAGTTGTGGTTTATTATCCTACGTAAATATTAAACAATTAATGCATGGGAGTAGAATAAAAAATCTATCTGTCCCAGCCAGGACTCGAACCTGGATCTTCTGCTTTTTTGTTCTATTCCCTCTCATTGATTGTTTAAATAATTACGTGAAATAATAAAACACAACTAAATTAATATTTAGAAATAAATGAAAAATGTTCACAACATTTTTGTGAACTGTGGAGGTTTGTAACCATTTCTCATTTAACTCTCATACCTTATATTCTCAGTCTTCATTGGTTTCTGCAAACCATCTCCTGAAACTGAAACCAATGAAGACGGAGAATATAAGGTATGAGAGTTCTATATTCATTGGTGGTAGAAATAATAACCCTTTAGATAATTTACCATTTCTCATTTATTTCATCCACTTTTAATTCTCCACTTCCATTTAATGTGTTACGAATGCAACAGGAAAATATTAAATACAAATTATTTTCAGAAGAGAAACATAATCAAATTGAAAAATTCAAAGAAAAATGTTACGATTGCTTCCACTTATGAGTGAAATAATTATAATTTATCAAATGTAATGTACAATTTTTTGTAAGAGATAGTTAAATTAAGATTTCCTGTATGTCATTAAATGTGGTCATAAAACAAGGGTAAAATAATTATATTGAGAATGAAAAGTTAGCTTGCTAAGATTAGCAAGTTAGAGAGTAGATACTCTCTATTAGGAATATGAAAAATAGAGATATAACTTTAAAGTATCTTAGACACACTCTTAAAAATTTTCCTGAATCTGCACTTTTCAAAAATATTTTATTGAGTAATATTCCATAAAAACTACAGTCTTTACAAATCAACTTACATGAATTTAAAATTAAATAAATTTCAGTTAAACGAATATACCATTTGTTTAAATAAGTTAATATAGAACGCCAAACTCACCCTACTTCTCTTCAATCTTCAAGATTTCAATTAAAATTAATTTAATGTTTGCAAAAAAAATTTTGAAAATTTTGGACGTTGGACTATGTGCTAAATATTAGTAGTCGTCAAGCAATATCTTCCGAGTGCGTCATAACTTTTAGTTACTATTATTATTTTTGATGTTTTCTTGATAAAACAGAAAAAATATTGCATATTTTTTTCAGAAAACATGAAAATAACCTCAATAGCTACATTCTCTCTAATACAATATGCTAAATTACATTTAGGCTAAAAATAATTTAATATAAAATTTATTTTTTAAATAATCTGACCCGCTGACGATCTAATATATCCAGGTAAAGACATAAATGTTTATTCACACCACACTAGGACACTGGGAGGTCAGCACATATTTAATTTCATTTGAAATTATATATATGTATGCAAAAACGCACACACTGACGTGTGTATATTTAACTTTTCTTCTATCCTGCAGTAGGTGAAGAATACAAGATATCTCAAATTTTAATTTTAGGAAATCTGCTACTAAATTAATTTGAATGTTCTCTTAAGAACACATTGAACATTTTTTCTTAGTGATTAATTTCTTACCTCCAGTCATTATTTTTGTGAATTATTTTTCCTTTTATTTTTTAAGACTTTCAAAGGCTTACCTGAAACAAAGAAAATACTTTATAATTATATTGTATGATGTTTATAACTAAACACTATTTAAATTTTTCAATACAGAATATATACCATGGGGAGTTTTAACCACCCATTTTAAAGCACAGATGTGTTTTAACACCATATTTCAGCACGAAAGCGTTTGTTACTTCCAGAGTGTAGTATAATATAATTACAGTAATTGTTTTGATATTTTTTTTCTTTTCTTATTGTACAACGGAAACATAAACTAAGCAATACATGAATAATAAATGTATCGATAGAAACAGACATTATAATATAATCTTCGATACCCACACCACTGACAAATCAATCCCCACTCCATCTCTCTGGCTCTCACCTGAAAGGTAGGGTTTCTCGTAATACCTTCTGACCTTCATCAGAGCACTGTGTATGTGTATGATATTATTGACACTGTAAACAGTAAAAGAAGGCTCCAATATGAAGAGTTCAAGTCCCGCAAGAAGAGTTGAAGGCCATTAACAGGGAAATATGCTCTAGTAAAGCAAAGGTCATGCAAATAGGGAAGAACCCTAATGTGACGAGGGTTGTTAGACTTGACATTCTCAATGAGAAAGTAAAAATATCTTGGGGGAATAAATAATGAAAATAACTAAATAGATCCCGAATGGGCACCATGATACTGTTAAAAACAGAAGATTTCTATAACATCGAGAGTTTACAGGAAAGTAGCAGTCTACAGGAGTATGTATCTACATGGTCTTAAGAACTTCTCAGAATCATGGACTCTACCTACAACACATAGAAGTCAGATGTAAGCGACTGAAGAGCTATTTTAAATTTAAAGTAGAGTTCATGATGAAAATGAAACCCATTAGTAATGCAAAACTTAATGAGAACTAGAGGATCTCATTAGATATATAGATGTTGATGTCGACCACCAATTTAGATTCAACATCAACCTCAAATCACAACGGATTATCACAGGGAAGAACAGGTCCCGATAGTTTTGGTTCTCTTAAGAAGAGACACATGAAGGATTGCCCGTAACACTGCCGAGGAAAAGGTACTGAGCACAAAAATTCCTGGGACGAGTTGGCAAGTTAGATGTCAGGGAGGTTTTCGCCAGGCCTGGCCATGGGTGAAGAAAGATGATGACGCTCAAAGGGGACAGAGCGTCCTGATAGAGGACCTGACTAACCCCCATCCCCCCCCCCCCACACTTCTTGGCGATAGTGGAAGGATATGACTAAGATGAGGATGAGGAAGGTACAGGTTACAAGAGCCTGCAGGACGACCCAGGCTAACACGGGAAGGTCTAGGCAGGCGTGGAGTTCACCCTCAGACGACAGGAAACTTAAAGCGGAGCATGGTGAAATTAACAATAGGAGGATCTATTCAACTGACTCCCATATCTATCCTCCCACTCCTCCGATACAATGGAGGATTGTATTGCGAGAACCATTATTGACATTTATCAATTTTTATTTAGAATGACGAAATATGTTTCCTTAAGAAATCTCATTTCACTGGGTTACTGTTGATCCCCCATGAGAGCCAACGGAGGGGGTTGTAACCCATATCCTGCCAAGCGGCTCATCCTGGACCCCTAAAATGGGTTCAGGCGTACAGGGAGAGAGCGGTTCGTGTTCATCACGCGAGCATCATTAATATGCCACTTTCACCGCTCTTTCCGATGACTGCAGTACTGTACTGATTCTAAGCGTGATCACTGGTACACAGTAAACCTTCAGTGAATACATAAAAGAACTTATACATTTCGTAAAACATAGACTAATCAGTTGATTGCATCTTAAACTCAACTAAGTGTTTTTCCTATCCTAATCAACCAAGTGACACTTTAATAATATCAATAAAGACTTTTGTACCAAATCTACATGAAAACTTGTTTAATAAGTATTTATCAGAATTAAACAACTTCTTTTAGATTATTGATTATCTAAGATAGACTAAGATTAAATTAAAATTCAATTTAAATATTAATACATATTATAAAATACAATTTTAATATTTAGAAAACAACAAGGTGATACATGAAATAATATTATGAATATTTATATATTTGTACACCTAATAGTCATCGATTCAATAGTAATTTACCGAAAAGGTTACAATAAAAGTCTCTTTAAATATATGTTATGTAATCTTTCACCATTTAAGAACTATTTGAATGTTGAACCATCTTTTTATTTTTTTTTTATTTTTTCTTTCTCTTTCCCCAGTCATATTGTTATGGATTATTAACTCATCAGCCTCGAGAAAATGTTCTTTTTTTGTTTTGTTTTTTTACGTTTTCGTTTAATTTTTACTATTCCTTTTATAAATATTTTTTGTTTCATTTATTTGTATTAATGTATATTTTTTGAGCCAGAAAAGGTCTTATGAAAAATTCACCCAAAGTTATTCAAGGGGACTCTGTTAGTCCCAGAATAAAGTTTATTTTCTTCTTCTTCTTCTTAACCTTCCAACGCTCTTCTTCCTTGTTAAAATTTTTATTTCTTGAAATAATTTCAAAATTAAATAAAGTACAAATTGGCCAAGAATGACTTGATTATAAATTTTAAACGGGACATACTTTAAGCTGCACTAATGTAGGATCGTTCAAGAACGAATGGATTGATTTCTCTACGGGAAGGTATTCTAGAATCCTCGAAACATAACATCGATTCATATTGGAAATGATTATTTTTCAAGGTAAGCGAACGATTCCTAGAGAAAAGTAAAAAAGCGGTGTCCCAGAGCACCCAAGTGTTTTGAAATCGGCAAACACGATAAGTATATTTACCAGAGATTACTTTAATTTCAGCAAGTATTTACTTGCCATGAGATAAGGATCGAAGGAGAGAGCTCATTAAATACTCCGGCTAAGCCGCATCTTGTACACCGAGGTCAAGAAATGAATAAACATTTATTTTTAAATAATATCTTACAAAGGCAAAAGAAAAAAAAAAGGTTGATAAATTTAGATATTCGAGTTGCAAAAAAAAAAATTATTTTTTAACCAACTATCATTTGATGTCCTTTTACGAATAAGGATTAAGGTTTTCTGGAGTAGATTTGCATAATTCTTTACCCAAAAGACCCCAAGGTGGAGAAAACCTATGTCTTTTCAGAATTTGATCAAAAGAGAACTGGAAATAAAATATTTTTTTCGAATTTTTAAATTAAATTTTTGAAATGACAAATCTGTTAAGAATAAAAATTATATTGAAAATATAAGTGTGTTTATTTATTAGATTTTTTTGTTGTTGTTGTAGTTGGGGTTCGGTCAAGGTAGATCCAAAGTGTGTATTTAGTCACACATTTACAGTGTGTGATATATATTTTGTATACTATGATGTTACTTTACGTACTTGATATTATGAACATTGCTTAATATTAAGTATTATAATATATAAGTTATGTGTATGGGTATTATGTGTGAGGCTTTACCATTGATGAAAAAATGATGTATCACTAATGATGTATTTATATAAATAACATGACGCATCCTAATTCTAATATGTATTCAGATTACTAAAAGTAAACATTTTATTCTATTAAATATATATTTAGATACATTTAGAATATTTACAATCATTCGGATATGTGATGAGGCACTTTTTCCAGAAGCAGAGCGATACTGTTCCCAAGCCTCAAAGTCTTCAGAGACTTGTGATTTTCTCTAGGGGCATACTCCCTTTGATGAACTGTCACCGCTAGACTGACAGACTCAAGGCAACGCCTTCTACATAGCCGGAGTCCTCTCTCGGGAGTAAAGGGCAAACCTCCCGTTGGAAGACTAGTGCCGAGGATGCAAACCCGCCCGAACAGCCTACGTTTAGGGAAACCAGAAATACGAACTAAGCATCTTTAGCCTGAGGGACGCGCGCTAACCACCACACTAAAATCGCACCTCCACCCCCTATAAACATGAATGAAAAACATACATAATGATGGCAATTGTGCAACAATATGTATGTATGTATCTATAATACAAAACATAATATATAAATATTTATATATAATACAAAATACAAATATAGTTGTTGGATATTTTACTCATATTTTTTTTTTAATTGTTATTAAACATCTAGTAGAGCACAATCAAGAATTATTGTTCTACATCTTATGAAACCCTCACCCTCTACCACAAGTATAAAAAAAAACAATAAAATAAGAAAAAAATATATACATAATACTCATTATTTTTAGTAATGTACTAGAAGACTTGTAAAACTAGAATTTGAAATGCTTGCCATTCAGAAGGCAGTGCGCGGGAGAATCGGTCCCCTAGGGGGGGCACGTAGATAATTCGCCGAGAGAGGGAGGGGGGTTGTAGATGAATTCATTGACCTAGTCAGCTGGTCGTGCGTCCGCCAATTACCTCCAGTCTTCTACAAATTGCTTAGCATTAAAGTAATTGGACTAAAATCTCTGACCCTCGACAGCCTCGCAGATTGCTCACTTTTACCCTGAAGATATCCTGCGCAACGAGCCAGAAACAACACTAATTTAAATCTAAATAAATTTAAATATTTTTTTCGGATTAACACATTTTTCTTTTATGTTTATTTTATAACTAAAATAAGGATTGATATTTAATCAACACTTATGTGGCTCTTCTTAGTTTTTGGCAGACGAATTAGCAATATACTTCATAATAGTAAAAATACATAACGTTATTTTCATTAATTAATTAATTTACATAAATATAAGCTACATTATTAACGTAGAAATGCTTCGGAAAGATTCATGTATTCCTCCTTGAAAAGTTTTAGAACTAGGATTATTCGAAATACTTGCAGACTCGATTTACAGAAGCGACATTCGTACAATCATGCCTATTGCCTTAATTTAACGTTACACCCATAAATAAAATTATATACGCATTAAGCGAAAATGCAAAGGTAATTTGAGGTACGCAAACGAAAATTGTTGCTCTCAATTACTTATTAGATAAGAGTGGAGAGTTTAGATGGCTTGGCTATATGCTGAGGAAGCAAGTAGGTTTCAGCACTGGAGTAGAATCCCAGTAGGCGAAGAAGTTGGAGGAGAGGAAGGAAGGTTGAAGATGAAAAACGACTCCAGAAGGTACTGGTCTTTTTTTGGAAGGCTGGACCAATGACGGTAGCCAAGATGACGAATCGTTTCCAGAGAAACGGATAAGAAAAGTTGCACACAATTCTGTGCCAAGCGAGCTGATAGAATGATTCCCTGAATTGCTGGGCTGTCAAATAGTTTTACAGATTGCTATGAGGCTTGATTGGGGGGGGGGGGGGCAATAAAACATATCTTGTAGGTGTAGAGATAAATAGGCAATGCTGGATGTCTAAAGTAAACGAGATGGAAAAATTATTCCTCTGGGGGTTCATTGGTGGAGTATATTGCTGGAAGTCTGGGGAAAGACGAAACGGTAGAGAACTTGCTTGAAGGTGGACTGAACAAAATTACAAAACAACTCTGGGAGGAGCTAGGACGTCGAAATGTTAATATAGAGTGGCAGAAGGCTCTAGACGAAATGACAAAACGGTCAAGAAGAAAATGGTGGAACCCATTGCATTGGAAGGATAGCAAAGCATTTCGTTAAGGAATCTGAACAACAGTCTGGAGAGCAATACTAATTTCCTGGACAAGAGAAGGATTCTGTTGTAAGATTGTAGGCACAACAAAGTGGAGCGGCTTGCTGGAGGAACCACAAGACCGCAGACAACCCTGAGGAGCCAACAGCAATAAGATAAGTTATAACTGACCCAATGGTGCCTTTTAATAATTAAACAATTCACTAGTTTGGAAAAGTACATAATTTCTGACTATGCTTCATTAAGAGACAGAAGAGAACCAATTCAAGGCATAAAGTATTAAAATACACCCATAATATAGTAAAAAGTCCTATTTTACAACAACAATTTGAGAGAAAGTAAACATAAATTTACAAATTTCAACTGGTACTAAATATATATCTAATTGTAATAACTGCAAATGATAATTTCTACCAATTAGATAACGATCCATTACCCACTAATTATTATATTATACAGATGAATTTCTCTAAAGAGGTAAAACATGTAGAAAGAAAATCAATCAATATTGAAATTTGAAGATTCTTATTACAAAATATGAGCGTTACCTATTTTATCTATGGATTGGATATACAACAGATATGGAGAAAAAAAAAAAACATCACTTTCGCTGAAAAGAGAACCATATATTTTCCCAGTCAAATTCTCATGTTGGCTCCAAATATAAGAAGATATAAGAAAACTGTCAAAGCTCTTGTTGTACAAGAGTAGACACTAGCGCTGCAGTGAATAACCACGAAGTTCACAATTAGCAGACCTCTTATAAAGCCATGAAACCGTATTCAGTGGCAAAGTGATTGAGGTACTAAATAAATGTAATTATATGTAGGGGCCAGAGAGGTGTTGACGGAAATGACGTCATATTTACAGTTAGTTGCAGCAAAACCGGGGTGCTGGGAACCTGCCTCTTTGGAGGACGGGGAGGCGGTTAATTGGCGCCTGTCGACCGCACAAGGCACACTCCTGCCAGCCTCTTACCTGTCCTTGACTTCCGACACATCTCCTCCAGCTCTGGCTGCAGTTCGCATGTCCCCATGAATGGCACAACAAATCAGCCAATCACACTCATATGATTCAAAATTTATTTAATCTACATACCAGTTTCTATTATATGTGTGTGTGGGGGGGGGTGTACTATTTATTTATATACACACAATACAACAGGTAATACGGTGATAACGTGAAAACTGGCCATATGAAAAAAAACAAGGATACTTTTCAGAAATATTAAAAACATTTTTCATTATGACTGATCATATTTCTAATTGATCTTTTAATCATTAAATATTATAAATAAATATTATATCTTGATTTACATGAGGATTTTTTGGCCATGAAATAAATGAAATGTATCATAAATAATTTATTTGTGAATATGAAGAATATGATTCTACCTTATTTTGAAGAGATAAAAATTCAGACGAAAAGCATAAACAAAACCTTAAAACATTTAGGTAAATTTTAGGCGTATAAAAGAAATGAGCCTTTGTAGCTTCATCTTGCTGAAAACAGACCAAAACATTATGAATTAATAAACAATTAATGTGAGGGAACAGAATAAAAAAATCTATCTGTCCTCGCCAGGAATCGAACCTGGATCTCCTGCTATCCGGGCCGGTATGCTAAAACCATTACACCACAAGGACTAGCTAGTTATCTCATTCAATTCCCTCTACACTAGCGAGAGCCTAACTTACGAGAAAGACGAGAACTTCGTCTTAAACTCGAAGTAGCTGACATTGTCATACATTTTGTCGGCTNTTTAGTTTAGCATAGCGGCCCGGATAGCAGGAGATCCAGGTTCGATTCCTGGCGAGGACAGATAGATTTTTTTATTCTGTTCCCTCTCATTAATTGTTTAAAATTTACGTGGGATAAAAAACCACAACCAAACAAAATATTTATAAATTATGCATTAATGAATAATTTCTATTGATTTTCTCATGAGGCTTTTACTCGTGGTATTGCCATACTTCTTTTATGATCTAAGTGGAAGATAGAAGTAATAAGGAGTACTTTAAGAATTTCAGTCAGCAGAAAGCAGTGCCTTGAGGATGAGCCTGCCATTTCCGACGGAGGACAATCTGCACCCCGGAGAGGAAAGCTGTCGAAGAAGGAGGAGTGTTCGGCAGGGCGAGGAGGAGCTCTGGCACACTTCCTGCGGAAAAGGATAGTTTGCGAGGGAATCCGAGCGGGGCCGAGCTGAGGCCTTCCACTCCTGAGGCTGAGGAACCACTCCAAAACAATGGCTCGCCCTCAGCTTTTAATGAGAAGGGGGAAGTTCCAGATGTCAACGATGGGCCAACTGCTGCCAGTCTATGTTAGCTCCTCAGAAAAGTCTATGCAAATTCAAGGGGGGAAAAGTACCTCTTTTAGTATTGATTGGAAGTACTTAAGTGATGAATGTAACCTCATTGAAACCTCACGCTACTTTTATGAGCTTATATATATATATATATGACCCTTATTGATAACAAGAGCATTAAGCACTTCTTGAACAAATCTGACGTAAAATTTATATGTTGTGAGACTTGACGAATTGCGTGAATCAAACAACAAAAAATTTATATTTATTCCAAAGAGCTCTAAACGGTTGGAATTGTTTTGATCCTCTTGGCAGAGTTGGATATTGGAATATTGTGAACATTTGTCTCTATGAGCAGCTGCAAAAAAAATTTTTTTTTTTCTTTGCATTACACTTCCATTCTAACGAAATAGGAAGTGATACGGAAGCAGACTATTGCATGTAATTTTAAATTTTCTCGACTAAATTTCAATCCGAAGAACATTATATCCCTTATAGAATGGAAAACTAATAATAATTCGATTAATGTTATAGGTATCCCATACATCAATATAGAAGATTTTTAACCCTATTGATGATGACCCGAGAATATATCGGAAAATTTTGTAAATAACTACCAAAAAATGTTCATATATATATGAAGTTGAAGTTATATTTATTTTTTATTTACTGGTGTTTCCAAATTTTCTGAAGCTAAATAAATATTAGTAAAACAAAAATATTCTAGGGAATTAAAAATTATAATAAAATTTGTAATTATACAGTCATAAGATAAGAAAATATTATATTACCTTGAAGGAGCTACACTTTAATGATGTTGCTAACATTGCTTTTTTGCTTTAAGAAGTCTTTCTTTCGAGGTAAAAGTTACACTTTAGATAATCACACCTACAATTGTGCAGAATCTGTTTGAAGAGAAATACAAATTACAGGAAAAAATACAAATAATACATAAGTTTAACAAAAGGAAAAAAAAATGTAGGACTCCACCGGCCGTCATTATATCATTGGTGAGTGAAATGTTTTCCCCGAGTTGAACTTGAGACTAGCGACAAGTGGTGTTCCTTTTAATGGTGTCCTCGACCAACCTCAGCCTCTTCACAGATAAAGAAAGGGGGAAAAAAAAAACTGAAGTCAGCCACAAATTCTTTAAAAAATATCGCTATGAGATATTTCTTTTGTGAAATGTGTCTTTAACATAAATGCGAAAATGTATTTCGTTGTCACCAAATATTTATTTAATAATAAAAAATAGTAATTTTATCTGTCATTTAGGATCTGCGTAAGCAAAGTGAATTCCTCAGGATCGTCGTCAAGGAATATTTATCTTTGTACTTTCCGTATTAAGTGAAACCCTATCCTGATTTTACGATTTATAATAACACAAGGAGTCAATTAAGGATCCGAAAAAGCGCGAAATAAGCAGAAGTCCCTCTTCAAAGGCGATATAAATGAGTATGAACTACTGAAATGGCCTTTATCCCCACGAGAACAATAATGGCAAAAGTACCTGAGGATGGTATTAGCCATTCTGAAAGGAAGAGGTGGATTGAGGCGCTCAACCTTCCTAGTTATTTTTTAAATGTCACCCTTATTGTGTTCTAAAGTAAA
>KZ807025.1:753117-764752 GCA_000696205.2 Oncopeltus fasciatus
ATATAAATTAATCAAGAAAATTTAAATGTATTATTTTTATGTACACAAGTAGAGAAGAAAAAAAGTATTGTTTCAATATGGCGAGTGTAATATTTGGTGAAGTCCAAACTCAACGCACATTAGTCTAATAAAGAACGAAACATTTTGGAAGTTACTGAGACAAATTAAACCATTGATGTGATTTAAATCAACCCAAAAATTTTAATTTAGTGGACTCTTAAATTTTTACTGATTGAAACGCAAAAAAAAAATACTTTGGTTGTACAAAAACTTGGCACTCACAGTTATCAGGGAGTGTGAGAAGAATAAGAGTCGTAAGCAGCGTATGATATACTTGTTTCTAAAGAGACTAAATAAATAAATGGTTTGTTTAATAATTTAATAATCTTTAACGCAATTTTAAACACTTATTAGATTCATGGTTAATTAAAACAAATATTAAATACCAAAAAGAGAGTTTGTTGACCGTAGATATTATTCTAAGATGATTTTTGTTGGGGTTCGGTCGAGGTAGATCCAAAAAAACACAAATAAAAAAATGTATTTTTTTAATGAAGGATTATCNTTTAAACACTTATTAGATTCATGGTTAATTAAAACAAATAGTAAATACCAAATTAATGTCCATTGACATTGTTCCTGACTACAGTGTTGCAAACATTCGAACACAAAGCTTTTTTAAAAAACCGATAATTTTTAAATATACTGATTATTTCAATTGTGTTACATTGATAAGAAATTATTGAAAAACAAGATGTGACTATGAATATTTTATGAGCACTCAAGTAGTTTTGTTATATCAAAATATTGATAATCATAAAAAGAAAACTAATCGATTTTTAAAGAGTGAAAAATATAAGGGGGAATACTGCTTTGCAAATTAACCCGTTTTTCTCTGTTTTATGAAATGATAAGATGAGCTTTTAAATATTTGCATTTGTTTAATGCATTATCTGGCCTCACCAGAGATTCTTTTCTAAATTTATTCGTGGTTCGCACCGTTTTATCTAATGAAATTTGCTTATTCAAGTAAAACTAATTGTAAGTATAAGAATCACAAATCTGTGCATATTTCATTGTGCTATTTAAATATCTTGTCATTGAATTAATTATATTATTCTGATGGGAATCAGTAAGGAATTTATCACCTAGTTAATTGAAGGAATTATGTTTAGAAGTAGACTCCTTGTATCAATGTTTATTTTGTATATATTTGCCCTTCTTAACTTTATTGATAATTTGCTATCCAAAGGAAATTAATATATATATATATATTTTGTATACAGGATATAAATTCTAATATAGACTACATTTGTCATATAGTTAATTCGAAACAAATACTATTATCAAGATAACAAAATCTAGAGTGACTTCTACTATAAGTGTGAGAATAATATGATTTATTAGTTTAAATAAAATTTACAAGCATACATAAATAAACAGCAGACAGTTCACAGTATGACTTGAAATATGTATTTTAACTTCTGATGGCCACATAGGGACCAAAAAATATCTTCATTTATAACTCATAACTAGATCTGTAAAAGCTCAATTAATTTTACTTAATGATTCATTTGTAAATGTGGTAATGTGCTTTGCAAACTGTCTCCATGTTTTAATTTTTTTGGGTGGACAGTGGCCAAAAATATAAAAGAGTGTTCATTTAAAAATTATTTTTATGAATTTAGAGCATCAGTTACATTTTAAAAATAATAATAATAAGTAAGGGCTAAAAGAAGAAAAAAAAAGTATGACCTACCGCATTGACATACTTTCTAATTTTCCCCTTCCTTTAATTCTATATTTATTATTTTTTCATGTATAAATATCCCAGTCAGCCTATCATCTAAGGTTTAAATTTATTTATGTTGTGTTAATTATATTCATTAACACCAGCATTGACTATTAGGAGAGAAAAATATTGTATTAAAATCATAAGATATTTATTTTCAGAGGCTCTTAAGCTCATAAAATACTTCCACAATATTAAGAAGATAAGGAGCAGCAAATCTGTCCAGTCATTTGGTTTCTCTACTCCTCATTTCATACTGGCTAATATTTTGCTTAACACTACCCCTTATTAAACACATAAAAAATAAAATGTTTTACAAGTCCTATAGAAAGTAATAATGAGAGCTAGTGTTCTTACTTTAAACAAAGCCTATGTCTACATTTAATAGGCTGGCTTTAAACATCTGGTCGCACTGTCAGCTAATAATTACTAATTGTAACTTTTGAGAGTTTCAAATCTCTCATCAGTTATTGAATTCCTAAGTGTTATTTCAGTAGTTAGTCTGTACCTGTGGCTGTAAGCACATAATATTTGCATCATATGAAAATTGTAATCTTCAAAGCTTGTAAGATTAGATTAATTTACTCTTATATGTATCCATCTTCAATGAAACATGGGATATTTACATGTCTCCTATATAACAGAGAACTGTACTTTTTGAGCCTTGAAACCTCACCTTCTAATTTCAAAAGCTCTTTGTTATTAAACAAGGTGTGCTCTCCCTACTAGCTTCTTTATGTTTGTTATCCATTTCCTATATTACATTAGTAATTAATTTTTCCAAGGGTACTAATTTGGATTCTCATTATTTACTGTAGAAATGCCCAACACTCATGTGTGTATGAATATATATATAGTTATACNAGTTAGATTTTTTATTCTATTCCCTATTATATAATCGTTTAAAGATCAATAGGTTTATGATAAGTTTAGAGGTCCATTTTTGTGTGCTCGCTTTTGAAGCAATAGCTTTGAAGAAATTGGTTAAAATTATAAAATACAAACTTCAAAGTAACTATTGTTCCCGACCATTGGGCATTAGTTCACTTTTAAAAATAAATATTTTCTTTGCTCCAAAATTATCTATCTAAATGGCACATATGTTTATTTCTTTCGAGGGAATGCTTATGGTGTTGTTTATCAGAGTTTAAAAATAAATATTTTCTTTTAGGAAAATTTTTAATTCAAGAATAAAGAACTGTAAATACAAGCTAAATGGAAACCACTAAAAGGAAAATTGTAGAAACAACTAGTACTATGTGTTCAAAAAAAAATAAAAAGTTGAAGACAATTTTAAAAAATACATCACTTTGTCTGAAGAGCAAATCTTCTTATGTCAATTCCATAGATGATCAAACAGCAAAATTCATTTCAGCTTGTGAAAAGATCATTGATGGGGCTGGCAATAATGAAGATTTGTCACCTTTTAGTGTACCATATGATGATATGCAAACTTTAAAAATTGAAGCAGCCAAATTGAAGCTTCAAGGAATAATGAAGTATATTAACTTTGACTGTCTTATGAAATTGTTAACATTTCTTAGCAATAATATTAAACGTGGAATAGGTAATACGTTAACTTTTGATTCTAGTGATAACTTAGAAAGTGAAGAAACTTTAGTTGTTAATTTTGAATTAGAAAATATTAATATAGCCATAGAAGCCTCATTGATTTGCTTGCTTATTTTAACATCTTCAAGTATGGATTCTAAATTATATGTGGAGGATGTTATTGACCAAATAATAATTTTCACCACTTTTGAAATCAGAAATACTATTAATCCATCTTTTAAAGTTAAAGATTCAAAAAATAAAAATTGTTTTTCAAAATTTAAAGCAATGAGAAAAAATAAAAATCTTTTATCTTTTACTAATAAATTCTGCGAAATTTTAGAGCTCCTATCAGAATTACTTTCCTTCACCAAATTTACTGACAACATGGTTTTAAGTATTTCATCCTTAGGAGTACTCTCATTATTTTCAAGTGTACAAAACTTGGAACTATCCTCAATCAAATTACTTGTATCAATATTTTCACATTATGCAGAGCATAGAAAACTCATTTTTGATGATGTTTTGTCGCATCTTCTTCTCTATGAGAATCCTCTGCATCCTTATAAAATGGGCAATGGGAAAAGTATATTGCTGTTTACAGCTTTATCTCTTCAGTTAATTCAGAGTATACTAAATTTCAGTGATGTACAGACCTTAGAAGAGGCTCATATTATTAAAAAATGGAAAACAACTGAAATAGTTACTCATAGTTTTTTAACGGATTTCATAAACAAAATAGTTAAAACTGAAAAAAAAATTTCGAAATCACTTTTTGAAATTTTTCTACAAGATCTTTCATTCTTAGTTAAAAATCCAGAATGGCCAGCAGCTGAATATTTTCTTAAAGTTTTAGGCAGTTTGAGTTTCAAAAATGTTGTAAATGTAAGTGATGTTTCACCAATTCGCATTCTTAGTTTAGAATGCCTTTGTACTATTTCAGTGGTTATTAAAAAAAATAATGTTTCAGAAGAGACTTATCGAGTTATTGAACAATTGGTGACCAACCAATTATGTAACTCAACTACAAGAAAAGAAAATAAAAACTTGGAAAAAATAAAAAAATTGAATTTAATAAAAATAATTTTTTTAAAAACTTTAGAAAAATTAAAGAAAAAAGATCCTTCTTGTTTTGATGGGAGGCAATTTTATTTGGTATCATGGATTAATGAAAATCAAGAAAAAATTAATCTGCTCAACAAAACATTAAATAGTGAATGTTCAGTTCAGTCAAGTCAAAAAATTAATGAACAAACAAAAGAATTATTAAATTTTAATAAATTTTTAAAAGAGCAACTTCTTCATTGTATCAATAATAGTTCAGCAGAAGTATTACCTTTGACAAATCTTAGTGCTAAAGATTCTTTAGAAATAGTTAATTATTTATTTTCTGAAAGTTCACTCAACCTTTCATTCCATTTTTTTAGTGCCGGTATTCTTAAAGCATTATTAGAAAATTCAGTTGTTATGAGAACCAAAGCATTAAAAGGATTGACAAGTATCATTGAACTAGAGCCATCACTATCATCAAGGCCTGATGTTGAAATGGTTATTCTGAACTCATTACTTGACCTCTCTCCTCTGGTGCGTGACTCAGCTCTTGACCTTATTGGCAAATTTATTATCATAAAACCAGAATTTATTCCAAATTATTATCCCTCACTGATAGCTCGAGCCCAAGACACTAATGTTTCTGTTCGCAAGAAAGTTGTTAGAATATTAATGGACATAATTTCAAATTTTCCAGATTTAAAGGAAATATCTGAAATCCATGTAAAAGTTCTACGTAGAATTAATGATGAAATAAGTTTGCAAAGCATGGTAATAAATTTTTATAAAATATTATGGTTCTCACCTGTGGAAGATAAGTCTAAACTAAGTAAAGGTGTGTTAGTTAAGAAGGTTTTGGCATTAATTGATATAATAACTTTGTCTAGTCAAGCTACTAATGATCTAAAAGTACTTTTCGAAAAAATATTTAAGAGTAGCCAAAATTTACTTAAAAATTCCAGGACAACTTTGAATAAAGAAAATCCACATGATTGGAATATATCAAGTAAACAAATTATCAAATGCTTAATGGATACTGTGGCTCAGCTTGAAAAAGTTAGTGAAAATTTAGAAAAGCTTAATTCTTGTTGGATACTACTTCATTTATTCTCCCTTTATCAACCTCATCATTTGATCCCTTATGCGACTAACCTACAGCCATACCTGTCATTAAAATGCTCATCTAGAAAAGAATGTGAAATAGTTGGCACTGTTATTCATATCTTGGAGGAAATTGTGCCACTGATAAAACAACCAAGCCAGGCACTTCTAGTCAATTTGGAAGAGGATTTTGTTAAAATCATCATGCAACATGATTATGCTATTGTTAAATGTTCTGTTTCCTGCTTAGCAAAAATACTTGTGATGACAGAACATTACAAATTGTTAAGAGACTGTTTCCAGTTTTATTATGATTTTATAATAAAGTCTAAAGAAATTGTGGAATCAAATAAAATTACGTCAGATGTATTTATTGAGATTAAACCTTCATTGAATCGCTCTATATATGTAATTGGGCTTTTTGCGCAATACTTTGACCTCAGCGATCCAAAAATTGGTAACAACTCATTTTCTGAGCATGAAGTATCAGAAAATCTTATGTATTTTTTGGTTTGTGATGATAGCACTAAAAGATTTGCTTTAAAAGCTATTGGGTTAATTTCAACCAGATATTCTGATTTGCTCCTGCAAAATCATATAAAACTAACATATATAAAAATTTTAAAAGAAAATTGTGAATCATTTAATGTTAAACAAGAAGTTTTATCAAATTTATGTACATACCTAAAAGAAGAAGATATCAAGTTTTCAAAGGAAAACAAAGACTTGCACTCACCTACTAAAGTCAAAATAAAAGAGCTTAAAGATCTCTATTTAGGTAAGGCTAGCACCATAATTCAGATTTATTTAGATTCAATTTTAGAATGCTTATTTCATGAACATTCATCCATAAGAGGTACAGCTTTAGGACTTATAAATTTAATATTAAGTCAAGGTTTGGTATACCCTCTCCAAATTGTTCCTTATTTGATTTGTTTGTGCTCAGATCAATTTATTAATACCAGGAAATTGGCAGAGGAACACCTTTTGTATATAGAAAAAAGGTATCCTGGATATAGTTACATGAAAGCTTTAGAAGGAGTTAGTTTTTCTTTTAAACTTCAAAAAATGCTCAAGCTACAAAACATTACCAGAGGATATAGAATGAATGATATTAAAAAGTCTCCAGAGGCTAAAAACTCATTTCTGTATAGCTTATTAAAAACTAAGCAGCAGAAGAGATCTTTTTTGTCATCCTTGGTTCGTTATTTTGATGAAAATTCAAAATTAAGTTCCAGTGAAATGTTATTTATTGCAGATAATTTAGCTTATTTTCCTTATAAAGTTTTAGATGAGCCTCTATATGTTATTCATCAAATAGATACAATTCTGTTTGTTTCTGGATCAAATATGTTACAAATGTTTTGTGAAAATCTATTGCCACTGACTGGAAAGGTAAGGACTGAAGAGATAGGGTCTACTGATGAGGAGGACAAGTCGGAAGAGGAAGAAAGTCTATTAGATCGCCTCCCACAAGATCTTACTCCACTCCAACAAGCCATTAAAGCAGCCAGGGGGTGCATACTCCTCGGAAAACTAAGGCAACATTTAACTTCAAAATATAACATTAGTTTCAAGAAAATTAAGGATTATACCCCTGTGGATGCTAATAAAAATAATGAAAAGAACATATCAAATGTCCGCAATACAGAGTATTTATTATCTATGGATTCAATTGTGGATAGATTTCATTTGGATGAGTGGGATAATCTTAATGGTTTGTCTCTTTTAAGAAACTACAAAGAAATGAAGAGACTCATTACTAGTATAGGAAGTGATGAAGTAAGAAGTTCTTTAAATTCTCCTTAAAATAAAAAAATGTCTTTGCTCCCATTATAAAATTATGCGTCTAATATATATTTACATATGAATTTAACACTAAACAAATACAGAAATATTTCTGCATAAGACCCATTGGGTTTAAAGTGGCAAGCAGAAAGAAAATAAAGGTAGCCCTTCATCAAGACTAATGCTTTTGTTTTTGTTTTATTTCATCCATAATTTTTCCGTATTTAAATATTGTCAACAGGGATATTTTTTTAAATAAAACTTTAAAGATGACAAAAAATATAGGACTAAACCATCCATATTAATGTATGCATAATAACTATAAAATATCTCTTTTAGACATAATAACTGAGTACAGATGTGAGAGTATCAACTAATCTAAATCCAAAATATTTGTGACTGTCATTGATTAGAGATAAATAAACAATAATACTATAAAAATGAAATACATTTGTGATAAAAAAAAGTTACAAAATAATTTTAGGCTCCATATTGTAAATTTAGAAGATGATAAATATTCCAGAAAGGAAGGACCTATATGTATTTTATCTATTAATTAGTTTAGTGATTGATCATTATTAGGAGTTAAAACAAGAACTACTTGTTTTAAAGTATCAATTATACACTTACAATTGAAATAAAAGTAATTTTTCTTTAAATTAAGAAAAATTATATATTGTAAAAGTATGCATTTTTCTTATTTAATATAAAATAAAAAGGGTTATTATGGATATAAAGGACCTTAAAACATAACAATATATCATGCTTATATATTATTGAAAAGAATGAAAGAATTATATTTTTTAATATTGATTTTTAAAAAAGTAGGGAATATATTAAGCGTCAGTACCTAATGAAAAATAAAGTGACCATATATATATTTATAGACATGACACCGGTCATGTCTCTATGTTCCACTTTTATTTTAAATAGGTATGGAAAGTACTTATTGTTAGTAATATTTTATTATTAAGATGCTGATATTAGAAGGTAAAAAAATATTTATTTATTTAATTTATGAAATTTATTATAACAATACCGGTTTGCACAAAGATGAATAAAAAGCACATTTTCCAAGGAGGTCAACTAAACATAAAATTTTCTGCCACATAGTTAAGCCTCCTGTCATCCTCATTTTACTCTTACTTCCTTGAAATCAATTAAATTTTTTTTTTTTATCTTAAAACTTATCTATTGTTCCCCCCGAGACCTTTTATATATTGTCTGAAATTCTCCAGTATTGTGGAACAAACTTGGCCAACAATGAAAATATTACTTTTCTTTTTATTATTTTTTGTATTCAGCTACTTTGAATTTTATATTATAGTATATAATTTTTTTTGTTTACAAATCATTTTAATTTCTTCAGTTCCCAAAACCAAATCCCTAGCTAACCTCTCCTCTTAGATTTGTAGAATTTTTAAAAATATATAAATAATTTTCATTTAGAAATTTCATAGATCATTTGGCTAATACAATTATTTTATACAAAAAATGGAAAGGGAGCCAAAAAAAAAAAATCTTACTACCTCAGCCAGGTCTCCTGCTGAGGTAGTAAGCAGAAGACCTGGGTTCGAGTCCCAGCTGAGGTAGTAAGATTTTTTTTCTGGCTCCCTTTGCATTTCTTGTATAAAATTGAATGCAGGATTACATACCACAACTAATGTCATTATCTACAATTCTTTTAATTAATTGTATCAATTAAATGTATATTTGAATGCAATCTCAGTAAAGATTAGTTCTGAATTTTTTTTCATGGATAAAATAGAAATATTTTTTATTTAACTTTTAAAAGTATTAAGAATTTCTTAGAATTATGTTCTGCAAGAGTCAATTCCTATTTTAATTGTGATTGTACTTTTAGTTATGCATATAAAAAGTTTGATATTAACTTTATATAATCTTATGTTTTTGATTATTCATATTACTTGTTTGTGATAATTAATATAATTTACATTTATTTGTTACAGATATTTTTTGTTACCCAGAGTATATCTTTAGAAATTTATATTTGCTGTTAATCTTAATGTTACTTGAGAAAAGTAAATGTTTAGTTGTATGTTTTTTGGTTATATTATTTTAAGATTAAATGTAAATACAATATTACTTGCATAAATACATAAATTTAATAAGAACTGCTTGTTTATTTGTATAATTGCAGAGTATCTATTATATTGAAATAATGTTCTTTGATGAATGAAAAATAATTTTATGGGGCCATTAAATTTTTAATTCTTGAAATGTGTTTTCTTATTCAAATTTCTGAGAAGCTCAGTTGTAACATAATTTTAGGGGTTCAAAAATGTTATCAATGAAATAGTTGTACTTCAAAACTTTTAGGAATAGATTTGTAAAGTTTCAAGCTCTAATACAAAAAATAGAGTGAGATAACATTTCAAACTTCAAACAAATTATAAGTAGTTATCAGAATACCTATGGCTGTGTGATAAACTAAATTATGGATTGGGAATTTGTGGGCTTTAAATGATCTTATATGTAGTTATTCTTATATAGCAATAATTTAGTAATAAAAAATAGAATGGTACTCTTTCATTTAAAGTTTGCTTATTTATCACTTCCCTCTAAATAAAGTCATACTCAGGAAGTAAGTATGACCTTATGTTTTTAGTGCAAAATGCATTTATTGTAGGTGAGGGCATATGCTACTTTCAATCATTCAATTTTTCTGATTATTTATTACAATTTTTTAATACATTTAAAAGTGTTAACATTTTTTTTAAGAATACTAACTTGGAGTATTAAAATATTTTTTATAAGAACTAAAGAAAGAGAAAAAAATTTAGTTGACTTCCAAAGGTAAAGGCTGGGTAATCAATCAATAGGTAATAAAAAATTAAAGCAAAATTTTTTTATTTTATTTTTCAATCAGAAAAATTTACTAATGGTCTATTTTAATGCATATATATGTAAGTACGTACAGTTGTTCTGAGACTATTTAGTAAAGGAATGTTTCATTCATTTGAGCTATGGATATTTTCAGCAGCCCTCAAGAAACCAATCCTAAATAGATCTTTATCTAAAAACTCATGAAAGAGGTTCATTGTGTGTGTTTCATTCACTGACATCTCTTTGGTGGGTTGTGTATATCATAAGGTTTGAGTGAATATTACTTTGGTTTCAATACATATATGGGAAGCAAAAAGAAGCTTGGGATTTATGTACTTATTGAACGTGTGGTGAATAAAGTCATTTAAAAAAAAAAATTTAATTTTGAAGGTCTTTTAAATTATTCTTTTTTTCCAACTAAATGACATATTTTTACAGAATTTTCTGTTTAAATTGTGAATTAAAATTTACAAATTCGCCTCTAAGGATTTTTTTTTAATGACACATCTTTCCTTTGATACCTAGCTGAACTTTTTCATGATTGCCATCTTTGGTTCCCGCTTAAACATCCAACAGTAGTCTGCAAACATGTTGACCAGCTATCTTCCTAGGTATCATTATTCGATATTATGGTGAAGGAAAAAAGGTGAACCTTACTGATCTCTGCTATGACCTATTTGAGGATAATATTCTATAAAAGTGGGTAAAAAATGAACTTTTAAACCCACCTTACATTATCAAATCTTCTATTATCTGTCTTCATTGGTTTCTGCAAACCATCTTCTTTTTCTTTCTTCTGGTTTGCAGAAACCAATGAAGACGGATAATAGAAGGTATGATAGTTCTATATTCATTGGTAGTGATAATAACGCTTTAGATTTTTTACCACCTTACATTCTTGATCTTTCTTATCTGCCATCATGTGATCCTCATCAGTTGTATAGTCAGGATTCTAAATAATTTCCAAAAATCTTAACATTTTGTCATTAATGGTTCCCATGCTTCTTTTTACTTCTAATTAACAATGCTGCTACCAATGAAAATCTCTTTAGTGAAAATAAAACTTAAATTTTATTAAAAATAAATATAACCACTTTACTCAAACAAAAAAAACAGATATAAAAGAAGGAAAAAATCCTATGCAATGCTATAGTTATAGATGAGTTGTTAGCGAATTATATTTTGGTAGGTTTTCAGCTGTGTTTTATCATCACAAAAGACAAATGGAGTCATTTATTTCTTAAAGAGTATACATAAATATCTATTAACCAATGAGTGAATGCTAAAGAGATCTATTTAGGGCAGTTGTAGTAGCTTGCTTTTATTGTGGGAGCCCTATTTTGTTGAACCAGGATTATTAATCAGACGGGTGGAGATCTATGAAAATTAATAATTACTTGCTGTTTCATAAATTTAAAATTATTTTATGAATAAATATATTAAGAGAAGGATGAGTCATTTACTACTTTCATTAATCTTAAAACTAATGTTGTATATATATATATA
>KZ807025.1:801337-817124 GCA_000696205.2 Oncopeltus fasciatus
AAAAAAAAAAAAAAATTTTATAATATAAATTTTTGAAAATTACTTTTTATACTACTGATTTTCTAAGAAACTTTTTTTTTTTTAAACAAAGTAATTAACTATAGTACTTTTAACTTTATTTCAACTCTTGTTCATGATTTGCTTCCTCTATTTTCACATTTAAAATTAACCATTTAATGAAAATTGCCATAAAATCTATTAATGTTGGTATCATGATGCGGCTTTGGAAACGTCTTACATATCTTCCCCATTTCTATTTAGGAGAAGTTAAAAATATGCTAGGTTCAAGAATACATACATATATCTATAACTTTGAGTGTTGAGCCAAACTAACCAAAATCGGTATTCACGTCTTGTATTACATACCATAGAAATAATCCATTTTTGAATTTAAATATGGGATGACGGGGAGAGTTAGAGGGAATACAAAATTTATAAATTTCTTTATAATTAGTGTTTGGAAAAATAGCACTGAACATGATATTCTAATATTCTTCTGATTTAAGTTCTATAGCATTTCGATGGTAAACACTTATTAAGGTTTACAATTGTGTACTATTACTTTGTCATAAAATATGAAGACCAAACTAGGGATAGGAGTAACCTTGCAGATTATAGGAGTATCATTTTGCAAACCGTTTGATTAGTTCGTCAAAAGCATCCGGAAAGGTGGAGAAGGGGTTAAGGTAAAACAATTATAAATCGGTCAATATCTTCCTTACGTAAAAATAGTATATAATATATATAATCAATGTAAAATTTCATTTTCTCAACATGTTCTTTTATTAAATGCGGCTCTTAAGCAATATATTTAAGAATTAAGCTAGAAGATCTGAGCAAACTCCGTTCCTACCTTTTTTTTTTTTTTTTTTTTTTTTTTTTTTTTTTTTTTTTTTTTTTGCAGACGGTCTAGTGCCATCCTTAGTCAACTTCTTAACATTTCTCTTATTCTTCATTTTCAACTTCTAAAGTCAAATTAGTCATTTACTCTTATTTCTGTCCATTTTGAACGAAACCTAGCTTGGTAAATCTCCTTAATTGACTCAGCTTTGTAGTACAAAACTCGGAGGTAAATTTTCATTTACCAGAGTGAGACAATCTAGATTGTATTTCTGGATAATCTAGGATTCTTGAAAATTTATTAATACAATTCTGACTTTTAATATTTTTATGGAACATATATAACGTAAATACATTATAAAAATAATATGCAATTAAAAAATTTTTCCAAAGCTAGTAAATGAAGAGAAAACATTTAATTTAATTATTATTTTATCTTTTTTTTTTTAACATTTATAGTAGATATAGTAAATTTTACATTTGCGGATCTTTCTGAAATTTTCAAAGTTAAACAAATCTTGAGAACTGTACATTTCTTCATTTTTATTAAATACAACTGGAACGGATTCCTTCATCATAAGCTAATTCGACAAGAGTTAATTATTATTTATTTTTAAGTTATTTATCCCATTTCAGTTTTACCATATGCTAATTCATAAACTCTTTTTTTTCCTAGTTATCTAATAACTAATCAAAAAATAAAGTTTACAATGCATATATTTTCACAAGGAACGATTCTTATAGTTTCATTAGACAAAGGTTGATAAGAGATACTGATAACGGTACAACTGAAGAACTTATAAACTTCTGTCTTGGTGGGAGTGGGAGTGGGGGAGCTAATCAATGAAAGACAAACCTAATCGTTTTAACAATATTCATTTATTTACTATTTTATTTCACCTCAACTAAAATATCTCTTCAATATTCGGCATTATAACAATTCTGAACATTTTGAATAGAATGCAATGCATATGTTTTAATTCAAAGCAACAACCAGTACACATCACATTTAGCTAAAAGCAAACATGACTGATTTTTCATTAAAATATATTCATGTTTATTGAATTTTCTCCCATTGGAAGAAATTTTTAAATTAAATTAAGAAATTTAAATTTTATTATTGTAATAGAAAAATTGCATGCAGGCAAAAGCAAAAAATAAAAGATGTTTCTAAAGTGCTCTAGTAAAAAATGTATCTCCCTCCACAAAAAAGATTAAAACAAAATTAAAATAAACATAAATCAAGAATTACTTTTATCAGAATCTTTGCATCATTTTACATAAAATACTAATGTAACACTAATAAATCATCTCAATTAGTGTTAATTGGTTCCTAAATATATATATATATATAATAACTGTGCAAAATGTAGTTATCTAGTACTCTATTAATTGTTCCCAGATTTTGAAGTTTGGGTAAGCCATATGAGAATAAATTATTGGTGTCATTGACAGAGTAAAAAAAACTATTAATGAATAAATTTATTTATTGTTCACATTATACGCTCATTTATATCTTAGAAAAGCTGGAAGCAGAATTCAAATGAAAAAGCACTTGTTAGTGAAAGGAGATATATAAGCCATTCAGTTCCAGATTATTTTCACTTACATGATATTTTTGAAATCCTTATATATTTACTCAAGTGTGAAACATCTCCGCTGACTGTATCCTCGAGAGAAAGAGGGGAAAAAACACTTAGCACACGAGTAACTCTTACCCGGCTGGGATAGAAATACACGATTTTTGGGAAGCACTTTTTGTTTTTACCAAGTGTTTGAAAAAAAAACAACGAAAAATATACCGCGAGTACGGTACTTTGGTTGTATTTTAGCACATAAGCGGCGCGGAGAATGCAGCTAGATGTGCACCCAAAACTGGTTCCTAGTAGACTGAGGAACCTATCACAGCACGTCTGTTGGGTCAGTCATTAACCCGAAAACTGACTGATTGCGAGCCCCTCCCACTAGAGGGCATAAGGATCGCGCTTTACTGGCAACATAACGAACTAACAGTGTTGCCCATCCTCCTTGTTGAATTATTACTATTATATATCCTCCTTTACTTACTGTGCTACTTTAAAAATTAATTTTTTCATGGTCCAGCTAAATACTTATTTTTCTTCGTAGAATAAAATTATTCTTAAAACTTTGTCTATAAATTTCATACTAGTAGTGGGAAGGTTACCCTGTTAATGTCTGTTTACTTGTCAAGAATGTGTAAGGATTATTATTATTCGTTCACACTGAAATGATTTACTGATTAGCCCCTGATATTATTTAAATATCTTACTTTGACATCTCATTTAAATTGATACAAATAAGTAGGTGTAATCCATAATCCTTTTTTTTCTTATTACAAATTATAAAAAGAAAAATTACGAGTTTTCGATATTTTATATGATATAGTATATATGATCATTATAAATTGGCCTAGAAAACTGTTCCTTTATTATATTTAAAACCATTAAAAGAATAATTCCTGGATCTTGAGTTTATTTCATTTTTTTTATTTTATTGACTGTTTTAGAATATCAGCATGACTGTTGAAGTGGTGGATCCTGGAGATAAAAGATTTGATATTGAAAGGAAACTTGAAAAGGTAATCACTTCTTTGCCCTAATAGAGTTCCTATTAAAAATTAACTTGATGAACAACTAAAGACTGATTTTGAGTGCCTATATCACAAATGAAGAGAATGACAGCAGACATAAAAAGTCTACTATGCTGTCTGAGTTCCCACTGAGATTCAAGTTGGTGTGAATTTTCCCACTCCATACCTTTTTAATTGTTTTGCTTTATTAATTGAATCTGTACTTTTATTGTAAAGCTTTTTTTGCCTCATAAAATTCTGGAGGGAGACCCCCGATAAAAATTAAAAAAATTCTAGGCTAGTTGGTAGAAGTACAGGAGATAAGTATATCCTCATCTTTATTAGTCTTCTTGAACATGTTTGGGCAATAACAGATGAATCAACTTATTTAGATAATCTTCTTTACTGAAATGGTGTTTGTCTCAAATTGCCTTAAAATTTTATGTAACTCTTTTGATAAAGCTTTCTCATACAATACCTTGCCAGGAGTACTATTTTTGTATCATATTCTCAGACTAGCCGCACAAATAAGTCCTTAATGACCTACCTACCTGGGAAGGTGGGAACCTTTACAGTAAGACAATGGCACTTGAACCAGAAGTGATAAAAAGAAAGTTAAATAAAATCTTTGCTGACTATCTGAAATCAACCTTCTCCCATAACCTGATACTGAAAACTTTCATTCTATTTGCTTCCAAAAATTCCTAGACAACCTCTCCAACTGCACCAATCTTCCAAACCATTTAATCCATCTGAAATTAAATATATTATAAATCATCTTCCATGTAAGAAAATATTTCCTAATCTTATCACTGACAAGATCGTTTGTACTTCAATCTGCTTTTTAGTATTTTTAGAAAACCATATATTTTTCTCCATCCTGGAGTTTATTGGTCTCAAAGTCAAATAAGCCCTTGCCATTTCCTAAAGCCTCATCAGTTTCTTCCTATAATTTCTAAAATATTACGCGAGTGCCTCCTACTATTCCACCACTCAAAAAATCTTTTGCATTGTATGTGCTAGCTTTCAATCATGCATGGTACCCATGAATCCTTTATAAGCTCTAACAGCTCCTTGCAAGTACAATTTTTCTAATTTAAAATCCTGCATCATAGATCACTTCTTCCTTATCCTATATGTTCCAGTTATTCCCCACCCACCTTATCAGTGCCGAAGCGTAGTCTCTTAAGGCAGTAGGAACCCCCTTTCCTTTACTAAAGCTATAGATCTTTCCACAAATCCCAAAAATCTTCCCATCACATTTGCTGACAACACCTCACCTCACTGCCTGCCAATGAACCAGAAATATTATTCATTCTTCTATATCACTTGAAAGACGTCAGGCAATGGTTCAACAGATAATGAATCCAGGTTGAGCTAAATCCAAGAAAATAATTTTCACCTTATGTGAAAGTGAGTTCCCTCCCCTTTATATATATAAAAAAGTCATTAATTCTCAATTTAATGAGGTTCAGTGAGATGAAGATTTCCACTTCAACAACTCACTATTTGAAAAACTTATAATAGAATCAAGAGACACATACTAACCCAATATACGGCCCAAACAATACATTAAGATACTTCTCCTCAAAGATTTATCCAAAATATATTTTACCCTACCATTCCAAACTTTTTTTACACTCTAATCTCCTTGAAAAAATCCTATTCCCAGTCAACATTCAAGATAATCCTCCTTGCTACTTGTGTAGAAGCTTGCCATGTGATCTTAAAAATATTTAGTTTGTTACATTGACGTTTAAAAGGAAGTCTACACAATGGCTTTTTCTTTATTATGAACTGTGAAAAATAATGAATTAGAATTTACTAAATATATTTACGTATATAGATTGTAAATATTATCTTATAATATAATATTAAATAAAAAATTTCTGATGTTTAGCAGATCTCAAATCTGGTCATTCTATCCATTAAATTACTTACCTTTTTTCTGTTTCTGATAGTGAATACAATTTTTGTCTGACTAAAAATCAAAACCACTACTTGGATAAGAGGCTTATATTCTTTTAACTAAAAAAAAAAATTAAGTATTCATGTTAATGGCAAATTTTGAAGTTAATTAATTGATCTCATTATTTTTAGGAAAGAGATAAATTGAAAATATTGAGGGAAAATGTTTCAAGAAGCAATCAAATAACTAATTCTATAACAGGCATTCTTTCATCTTTTGAACAACGTCTTGGTCGTCTTGAAGAGACTATCTTACCAGTTTATAATGAGACAGGAAATCTGCAAAGAAGACAACAAAGTATTATTATTTTAAATAGTATTTAGTGTACATAATTGTTCTGTGCTCCTAATGTAATACTCCTAGTTTTTTGTATTATTTTTTATTTATGAAGTAATATTATTTTTAGATATCGAACGAGCTCTTGCTTCCTTAGATCATGTCATTAGTTACTATAGTATTGCTGAGGAAGTTGATCATATTGTTAGAACTGGCCCTACTGCCATTGGTTTGGATGAATATATAGCTGTTATGAATAAATTAAAAAATGCATTAATTTATTTTGAAAAAAATAATCCCCAGAGTGTTGAGCTTGATAATGTTGTAAGTTTTTGTTACTCTTCATTTCTCTTTCATTTGAAAGAAATTCTTCTATTATTATGGTTAGTAAATGTTCTTTTAAATGTTCATTACAGTCTTCCCTTTTTAATGATGGAACAGACAAACTTTCTCGAGAATTCAATGAAACTCTAACAAAACATAGCAGGTCAATTCCCCCAATTACTTTGTTGGACATGGTTGCAGCTGATGATGGTATGCACCAATTATTTCATTATTTAATATTTTTATCTGGCTTTTGGATTTGTTGAAAAATTATTTAAAATTAAAATTTTGCATACTATGAATTCCTTGAACTTATAATAAAGGTTTTTGAATTTTGCTTTGCACTTTGATTGTACCTGAAAGTGTTATTTTATGTGCCATATTTTAACATCTCTTAAAGGGCCATGGAGAATTTAATAACCGATTTGTCATGAGTACTACTTTTTATGTATTTTTTATTTTATTATTATTTTCTAATTTTTATTTTTTACCAGTCTTAACCCTCCCTATATATAAAAAAATTAGTTGTTATTGTGTTTCTTGTTTTGTTTTTGTGTTATTATAAATTAATCATAATAATGATAAAGTAATAAATTATAAAAGAATAAAGTAATCACAGTTAGTTAAGCACTCAACAACTAGGTTATTAGTGCTTAGGATTCTTTGTACCAAGCATTTTGAATGTCTTGTATCTGGGGAAAAAGAAACTGTAGGGATTGGAGCTGCAACTAAACAGTCTAGCTGTACTGCAGGGACCAAGATTACCTTATCTATATCTTTGCAATCCATAAGCTATATTAAGCTCTAGCTTATTTGACTATGGTTGAGGTGTGCACAGTTTGACTAGGCAGTCCACATCCTCCACCAGTGACCCCAAGCTCCCCTCCACACTACCTTCAAGGAGAAAGGGCAAATTTAAATATAACTATTCTGATGCTTTAACTGAATTAAAGAGAAAACTAATGATAAGTCTAAGGATTTACACTGAAATAAACTTCAGTATTATTACTTCTTGATTTTTGTATTTAATGTAAATTTAATTTGGTAATCATACTAATTATTATAATTTTTGTAATTCCATTGTTTTAATATTTTTAGTATCAAAATGGAATTATAATATGTAAATGAATATTATTTTCAGATATTTCTGATGATACATCTGTTGGGAGTGCCTCTGGACTCCCCGAGGCTGTTGCATCTGAGTTGTCAATTCTTGCGACTTGGTTAATACCTCAAGGCCGGACTGAAATACTGGAGACCTACTCTAAATTAAGGGGTGCTGCAATGCTCAAATCTATAAATCAACTCAGAGAGCAACATAAAAGTGGATCTGGCAGCAGTATTCAAGGATTTACTCAACACTCGCCTAGCATGGTAAGGAATTTCTGCAATTATTGCAATAAGAACATTTTAGTGGAAAAGTTGTTTTTTTTATTCAATATTTTTTGCTAAATTTTTAGGTTTCTTTAGAGACTTTAGGGGAAAATATGATAAGGAAGGGTCTGATACTAATATTGACAAATGTAGTACATTGTATCATATTCTCAGACTAGCCGCACAAATAAGTCCTTAATGACCTACCTACCTTCCCACCTTTACAGTAAGACAATGGCACTTGAACCAGAAGTGATAAAAAGAAAGTTAAATAAAATCTTTGCTGACTATCTGAAATCAACCTTCTCCCATAACCTGATACTGAAAACTTTCATTCTATTTGCTTCCAAAAATTCCTAGACAACCTCTCCAACTGCACCAATCTTCCAAACCATTTAATCCATCTGAAATTAAATATATTATAAATCATCTTCCATGTAAGAAAATATTTCCTAATCTTATCACTGACAAGATCGTTTGTACTTCAATCTGCTTTTTAGTATTTTTAGAAAACCATATATTTTTCTCCATCCTGGAGTTTATTGGTCTCAAAGTCAAATAAGCCCTTGCCATTTCCTAAAGCCTCATCAGTTTCTTCCTATAATTTCTAAAATATTACGCGAGTGCCTCCTACTATTCCACCACTCAAAAAATCTTTTGCATTGTATGTGCTAGCTTTCAATCATGCATGGTACCCATGAATCCTTTATAAGCTCTAACAGCTCCTTGCAAGTACAATTTTTCTAATTTAAAATCCTGCATCATAGATCACTTCTTCCTTATCCTATATGTTCCAGTTATTCCCCACCCACCTTATCAGTGCCGAAGCGTAGTCTCTTAAGGCAGTAGGAACCCCCTTTCCTTTACTAAAGCTATAGATCTTTCCACAAATCCCAAAAATCTTCCCATCACATTTGCTGACAACACCTCACCTCACTGCCTGCCAATGAACCAGAAATATTATTCATTCTTCTATATCACTTGAAAGACGTCAGGCAATGGTTCAACAGATAATGAATCCAGGTTGAGCTAAATCCAAGAAAATAATTTTCACCTTATGTGAAAGTGAGTTCCCTCCCCTTTATATNTATTAAATATATATTATTTTCTTTCTTATTATACTACAATAATGCCTTGATTCACTTTATACATTCATCTAATATGAAGTAGCTTGAGCTTTGTTAAACAGTAAATTCATTTTCAAACTGACCAATTGAAAATCAATGAAGAACAACTTGAGAACTTTTTTTTTTCTTTTTTTATCTGACTTTAAAAGATTTATATTGCTTTTGGTTGTTATTTTAATTACTTTAAGACTAGTTCTATCACCCAAATCTATCAGGTCTAGTATTATAACCAGAATATGATTCTACTTGTGATTTTTTTTCATGTTCTAACTTTGCCTTATCATAAAAATTTTATAATAGTCATTTTAATTTTTTCTTTAGCGACCCAAATTTCAAAAGCATGAAACTCCTGGAAGAAGTGCCTCTAAAAGACTCCAAGCAGTGTAAGTTTCTTTCTTATTATCATTAATTGTCTCAGCAATATATTTTTCACTGACCAAAGCTTTTATTTCGTTTCAGTTTTGAGAAAAAAGCTAATAAAATGTTGTTAAAGGCCTCTCAGACAATTGAGAATTCTACTGGACTTAATATTGGTGGAAGGCGAGGGACTGTAATTCATTTAGGTATATCAATTGGGATTTTTATTGTTAGGTCTTGAGGATTTTTAAGGAGTTTAACCTAGTTACTATTTTCTATGTATAGAGAATAGAGAAGATATCGTGGATGAACAGGAAATGGAGGGATATCTGATGTGTGTGATAGCTGTCCAAAGATTGATGCAGGCTGAACGCTCTCTCATGAATCAAATTATTCCTCTGCAGCATCACAACACAGTTTTCCAATCTGTTGTCCAGGATTCAGTTGATACCATAGTTCAAAATGGAGAGGTTTGTTTCTTGATCTATAATTAGTAGTTTAAATAGACTGCATATTGAAGTTCTCTGAGATTCTGCAAGCTAAAGGACTATTACTTATCAGTCTAGAACTGATACGTGTATTTCACTGAGATCTAAAAGAAAACCTAATGATGTGTTCTTTTCCAAGGATTCCTTCAATTAAGCTTTAAATTGGTTAGCAATTTAAATTTGTCAAATTTTTATTTTTTTTTATACTATATGCTGTTAATGGAAAGAATTGATAATTTTTCAAAGCTTTTTAAACTACTTCCTTTATTTTTAAACACTTCTATTAATGAAAAGAAAAAAAAAAGAAGTATAATATAAAATTATTTCTTCACTGTGATATTACAACCAATTGATAATTTATGCATTATGATCTTCAATGAAATATTGATTAATCAGAGAATTATTTCTGTTCAGATTCTCTCTCTCTGTAAAAGTTGAGTTCTTAGCCCCTTTATTTCTCTTGAGGGGTGTATTAATAAGGCTTGTATTTCATAAGTATTTTTGTCATATTAACAATTAAGAAATATTTTGTCAGATTATCTTGTTGCATAGAAATCATTTTTAATACTAAAATAATTATTGCAGTGCTTCTTTTTAATTCACAGAATATTGCCATGCGAGCCAAAAGATGCATAAGCAGGCATGAGTTTGGGTCAGTGCTTGTAGTCTTGGCAATACTCAAAAATCTCATTGCACTGCAGCCAGAGTTTGAAAAGACTACTGAAGCTTGTGATTTTAATGTTCGATCTCAATTTTCATCCATTCTAAACACTCTTCAGATAACAGTAAGTAAACAGCCCAAAAAATGTTTTACATATTAAGTCTATTTCTGCCTCAAAGTAAACCACTCAACATCTTGGGTATACATAAGTACCTAGTAGTGTTAAAGAAGAAGGTATCACATCCATCCCTGTAGGACAAGCTAAGCTAAGTTAGCCCATAGCAACCCATGGCCTCAACTTACCTTTTCATCTGCTACCCACCTCTTTGTATTTCACTAGAAGTGGGAGAGTAGTTAGTAGGACTAGGCTATCTGGTTCAATTTTCTGTGAACTTGCTATATGGACCATTATATGGAGATGGAGGTATCTCCATGCTGAGAGAAAGGAGAAGCAATTTTCCCAATCTAAAAATAATGAGACTTTTTCAAACAGAAATCTATCCATTCACATTTTTTGTATTTATGAGAATAGTGATTATTTTGAAGAATACAAAGTTATTTTTACTTTAAATAAAAAGTTATAATAAATATTGTGTATATAAAACATAATATTTTTTTAAAGGTTATTTGTTTTTAAAAATAATTTGTTTCAGTTCTGAGTTATATAAAGTATCAGTTTCTTTTCCCTAAGTAATCCATTTTATTTTAAACAATAATATTTTTGTTGGGTTTTTAAAATATTTTAAAGAAATTAATATTATTTTTCCAAAGCAACTTGAATTAAATAATGATGAGGAAAATTTTGTTAATGGGTTAAATATTTTATTAGGGTACAAGCTGCGGGTCTTTACCTAGTTATTTATGACTCCAGGTTGGGATTCCTCTAGCTTATAATTACCTCCAGCAGTTCTTTCCCCCATGCAATTATAATTTTAAGTAGATCTGTTGTAAAAATATGTCTTCATCATATATAAAAAGTTGATCCTCCTTAATTTGAACTTCATGGTTCTATAAAAAAAAGTTTGGTATTTAGAAACTTTGAAATTAGGGCAGAAAATATTACATATTTGTGATAAAAATTTATTTAAGGTTGAAATTATGAATCCCATCAGTAATTTTTTAAAAGTGAAATAGAAACTTCAGACATAAATAAGATAAAATAAAATTGAATAGTAGGAAAAATACTTGTTGATTTTTTTTTTTCTTACAGTTTTATCAAAGTTTTAAGAGCTGTTTAGACTTTGACTTATGTGGAAACTTTTTTTTCTATTTTCTGGGAGACATTTTTGATTTACAAATGTCCAACTGTGTTTGTTAATGTGTGTATGCTTATATATTATAAGTTTTATATACACATATATAAATATATATACATACATATATAAATATATATACATATATAGATACACACACACAAAATGACAGGTAACTAATGCAATAGGAAACATCAGCTATTCCAATCGTATATTTATTTATGCCAAAAATCTTTATGGCCTCTTAATTTTACTTAATCTGTCTCTCTGCACCTAGATCAGTGGTTGTGTTGGGATCAACTATTAAATTTCATATATATTTCTAGTCTTATAATAATTATAAGTAATATAATTAGTATTACCAACTTTATGTTTAAGGCTGCAGATACTTGTTTAATCAAAAGTATATTTCAGTAAGGCAAAGAATGGCCTTAGGTCCAGGCTTCTCAAAATGTAATATTTTGTTATAAAAACTAATACAAATCCACTCTTAAATTTGAAAGAGGAGATTTGTATTAATACCAAAGGTAATTTGTATTAATAAAGGTAATTCTTTAACTTTATATTTCATCCTGATCATTCCAAGTGATTGAAGTTATAGAATGAATTGAAAATAATTTTGCTTTCAAGGCATGTAAGGGGCTCGAGGAGGTGGTTGAGAGCCTGCGCAGTGAGAGTGGCTCAGGAGGCCTTCCAAAAGACGGGACTGTACATGAATTGACCTCCAACATGCTGGTTCTCCTCTCTCATCTAGTAGATTACAAGGACACTCTAGGCAAGGTTCTAGGAGGGGAAGCTGCCTATATTAATGCTCTATCCCAGATCAACCCAAAACCACAGAACACCAATAACGCTCTACTTGGGATTTATATCAGTATGTATTGACTACATTTTCAACTCATCTATATANGGAGTATACAATAACATGTTACCAGCTAAAAAATACAAAAAAGTTTATTAACAAATATCACATACATTTCCTACTACTACTAATGTATGTATATATACATATACATATACATACATACATAAAGAAAAGTTTGAAATTCAAGTTTGAATTTTAATAGGATTACATTAAATAAGTCCTAACTGTAAAAATACCAAAACTTCTAAAATAATTGTGTGCACCTCTAAATGTGATCAGACTCATTTCTATTTGTAGACTACTTTAGAAAGTATGTGGTCACTGAACTTTTATCATTTATTAAAAGAAGTTTATTGTGATGAATGTTTATCACTTGCACGAGTTTTTGAGTGGCTGAGAAGACTGGAGATGATGACCACCCGGCTCGCCCTTCCACATCCAAAATAGATGAAAATATCAAAATGGTCAGTCATCTGGTTCGACCTGACCGTCGGTAAACAATTCGTGAGATTCTTGAAACGTTTGGAATTGACAAAGAATGGCTAAGGCAAATTTTACATAACAATTTGATCATGCAAAATGTGTGTGCAAAAGTGGTGCCTAAAATCTTCACAATCGAACAAAAAGAAGCAAGTGAAAAAGTGTTTACTGCCACTTTAGATGTCATTGCAAATGACCCGAACTTCTTGGAAAGAGTCATAACATGTGATGAATCTTGATTTTACTCTTACCATCCTGAAACAAAACATCAATCCATGCACTGGAAGGGTCTAACCTCAGGAAGAATGACTGTAGTGCACAGTGTATTTTTTTTTTAAATTTACTAAGTATTTGAATTTGTTGGGGAGAATGCTCGCCCTTTGTCAATAAAGAGTGAAGGGAGACTTGTGTAACTTTTCAATAATGTCATTCTTCCTCCTGTTTATATTTGAAGTATAATTAATACTTGTAAAACTATTATGAATTCAAAACTTTTTTGTATTCATAGCCTTCTACATATCAGCTGGTCTATCTTACAATTCTATTCTAACCCTCAGATTTTTATTATTTCATGTTCGATTCATTTATATATTTTCTTGTTACAAATTAAAGTATTGTTATTTTGTCTGTCTTAATTGTATTAATTTTTTTCAAATTTAAATTAATCTCTTTTCTTATCACCTTTTAAAAAATTGCATTATGTACAGCTAATTTCTAAATTAGTTACTTTCTGAAAGATATTTCTCTAATACAATTACAGCACAGAATTGTTTCACCTTACTCAGACTAGTGTACCTCAACAAGTCTAGGTGACCAGATCTGTAAATTAAATGTAAATTAGATTTAATTCATATTTTTAGAACTTCATCAAGTACTTTGTGGGCAGTTTTGTGAATTTGCAGGTTTACTTTTTTCTTTTCAATGCCTTAAGACATTTAATATGAGCTGTTTGATAGTGTTCAATATTCATTTTTTAGGAATAACAGATCTTGGAAAAAGACATTTTTATTTCCATCATTTTATTTTGATGTCTCAATATGCTGAACAGAGCAAATTGATTTAATAATAAATAATTCTAAGTTCTGTAAAACATTTTAATTACATATCTGTTACATTATTTCCAATTCACAGAGAAAGTGGTCTCCCAACTGAATTACACTCTTGTTTCAAAGTCAGAAAGCTATCCTGAGCCGGGGGTGAGGTCCCTTTTCAGGCTGAACAACTGCCACCATGTATTGAAAGCTCTTCAGCGCTCCAGTCTCCTCTCACTTGTACAGATCTGTGAGCCTGACTGCCAGGCCACCTATCTTGACATGATCCATGATCATAAAAAGGCTTATCAAACTTGGTAATGATTTTTCATTGTTTTTTAATCCATGATTTATAGTTATTACAGCCATAAATGTTTGTTTATTTGTTAGATTTATTTATTAATGTAATCAAATGAATACTTTATTGATAATAAGTTTGTCTATGAATATTTGAAATATTTGTTTCATTCAATATATATCACAACAAGAAATAAATTATTGTGATGAATATTGAAAAAAAAAAAAAAAATGATATACTTGTTGCTTTTACTTCCTTTAGCATTGATTTGTTTCTGCTAAAGCATAAANTTAGTAATTCCTGTGGATCAAAGTACAGGAATGAAGATAATGCCCTCTTCAAGGACTATAGTCCAGTATAGAAGTGACATATATAATACTATTTTCTTCTTTTATCTTCTTAAGACTTTTGTGTCACTTCTGCATTTAATCAAATGAATACTTTATTGATAATAAGTTTGTCTATGAATATTTGAAATATTTGTTTCATTCAATATACATCACAACAAGAAATAAATTATTGTGATGAATATTGAAAAAAAAAAAAAAAATGATATACTTGTTGCTTTTACTTCCTTTAGCATTGATTTGTTTCTGCTAAAGCATAAATGTTTATGACATATCAAGCATCTTGACTTTTGAAACAGTTAATTGGACTGGAGAATTACAGTAAAATTCCTTCACCATAATTCTTGTTTAACCAAATTATGATTGAAATGATAAGAGCTAAGGCTGGTTTATTTAAACTGTAGTTTATATAAAATATCTCATTTGTGGATCCACTTTTTCTCTTACTTGAAAAGTCCTACTTACTCTTTTTGGAAATGTGAGGGGAATTAGTAATAACATTAATGATCTCAAGAAAAATTTGATTCATTATACCTTTTTAATATTATCTTTATTGTGGCATAGTTGTTACCAGTTATTTTTATGTCTTGTTTTTCTCAGGAGTTACTGTTGTAGTAAGTGATAAATTATCGAAAACTAGTAACTATCATAGATATCATAGTAATAACTATGAACATATTTATTTCAAGTAGATTGAACTGGGAAATGAAAAAAAAATTTGTTTTGACTAATTCATTTTACTTGAAATCATGATGATAATTGTGGTAAATTAATCCCACATTTTATTATATTTTTGAATCGTACAGGGAGCCAGAAATAAAAACTCAACCTCAGCCGAGATTTGAACCCGGGTCTCCCACTTTCTGGGCTGGTGCACTACCATCCTCCCTACACCTTACAAGTCTAACCACCAAGTATGACAAATATATCGTCTTGTACTTGGTGGAGCTAAAATTGCTAGTTATATATTAGACTCTCCTTTGGCAAAGGTTCACTACCTAACATTCAAATCATGATGATAATTGTGGTAATGTTATCCCACATTTCATTATTAATATGAATCGTACAGGGAGCCAGAAAAACAAAACCCTCTACGGAGAACCCGGGTCTCCCACTTTCAGGGCGGGTGCGCTACCATTACACCACTAAGGGAGATGAGAATAATTTCCAAAAATTATACGATTCAAATTAATAATGAAATGTGGGATTACTTTACCACAATTATCATCATGATTTGAATGTCAGTTAGTGGCTCTTTGCCAAAACGAGAGTCTAATAAATAGCTAGCTATTTCAATCTTCGCCGAGTACAAGACGATATATTTGTCATACTTAGCGGTCAGTGCTGGGAATCTCAGGAATTGTTCTGATCTTCCTTGGTGGTGTAATGGTAGCGCTCCAACCCGGAAAGTCGGAGACCCGGGTTAGATTCCCGGTTGTGGCAGAGTTTTTTCTGGCTCCCTGTACGATTCAAATTAACCACTATATATATATATATATATACGATG
>KZ807025.1:817538-827640 GCA_000696205.2 Oncopeltus fasciatus
CTAAGTAGAAGATATATATATATATATAAAGTAAATGAAAATGAAAATCGCGGCTGCAGCTGCGATATGTAGCAATCAGGAACAGGTCGGATAGAGAGTGCAGTTTCACTTCTTGACAAAGGGTGAGAAGTTTTCCCAAAAATTTAAATACTCATTGTAATTTTTCTTTTTGTGTTCACTACACTGTTTCTTCCTCCTGTTCTGATTTATTATATATATAGCAACAGCGAGTAATTAATTTTCTGTAAATATATGTATATATACTCACACACACTAACAAGTTTAGTGGACATTTTCAACATCCACTTTAAGTTTTGGTAATTCTCTGTCAATATTATTTTATAAAATGTAATGTATGAAATGAAAAATAGCTGAGTAAATAAAAGAAAAATAAAACAATTCACCAATCAAACATTTTTTTTTCTTTTAAGTTCAAAGTAGAACAGAAGCCCTGATGCTCAACCATAAAGGTTTATGTATATTAAAAAACTGTTTTTAATTATTAAGTATCAAATTATGATTTAAGGAATGAATGGTTCTAGGTCCATGGACAAAGTATCATTTTTATATTTATATTAAATACTGTCTCTACTAAGAGCTGAGAGAATAATCCCTGCACACAAAACTTTTTTATTTTTTTTAATGAGTATTATAATAAAGTCACAGAATGTGACTGTTATGTACCACCTTATATTATAAAATCCTATAAATTAATTAGACACATTCTTAACAATTTTAATTCTAGGGCTTTAATAAAGAAATGGAAGAAATATCTAAACTTCAAAGAGGATATTCAATTCCAGATGTTGAATTAAGGGAATCCTTGAAAAGGGATAATAAAGAATACATTATTCCCAAATATAATGCTTTCTATGATAGGTTAGTATATTTCAATATTCAAATTCAATTGAAAATTTCAATTAGAGACTAATATATTTTAATTAATTTTCAGGTATTCCAATGTGCCTTTCACAAAAAATCCAGAAAAGTATGTCAAATATACTCCAGATCAAGTTGCATCAATGATAGATAGGTTTTTTGATCTTGCTGCATAATTTTTTAATAAAATTTTCTAAAAATGGTGTCTTATCTTATCTTCCTTATCTTAGGAAGACTGGATAATACATTAAAATATTATAAGTTGCTTTAAGTTACATTATGGTTACTTTTATTTTATTTTTCTATCAATTTTATTTATTTTTCTACCTCTTTAAGTCCCAAAATAGGTTATATATATATATATATATATATATATATATATAGCTTTTACAATGCGCTAGTGATTGTACTAATGGATATTTTTTTATCTTGTCGCAATGTGCAGTTCTATTATTTTCAATATATTACAAAAAACAGCCCAGCTCTATTTAGCATAATTATCATGCCTCAATCTTTGCTTGAACCATGATGTTAGACATATATGCAATATGCACTTGCATGTTCACCACACTTAATAAACATAAAATGTATGAATTTATGATTAAAAAAAACTTTTTGAAATTAAGTTAACATCAATTAGATTATTATATTATGTATGTATATGTAATGAATAACTCTCCAATTATTAATTCTTGTGATATTTATTTATTGTTATTTTTATGAGATTTATTATGTATATTTTTCTTGAAAGTATATTTATTAGTAACAGCTACTGTATTTTTCTTATGAATTTAAAAACCAATAAATTTGTTTATTCTTATAAAAGTATTCTTTATTCAGTTTCTCTGAAATGAAGAAATTTTAATTTTCAAAAGCTATTACTGCCTATAGGCATTTTGTTCTTTCAGAGTTTATATAATTCAGAATATTTGGGTCAGGGCAACAACCTTGTAATTGACTTTTATCCATAGAATGAATGATTCGTCGGATTTGGGCTGGTGTATGTCAGTAATTCCTGTGGATCAAAGTACAGGAATGAAGATAATGCCCTCTTCAAGGACTATAGTCCAGTATAGAAGTGACATATATAATACTATTTTCTTCTTTTATCTTCTTAAGACTTTTGTGTCACTTCTGCATTTTTTCTTCCGAATTTGACTCCTTCCTGGAAATAAACTAAAATGGAACCTCACTCAAACAAACATCATTGATCTAAACACCCACTTAATCCAAACTACTTTAAGAAAAAAAATTATGGAGAGAAAACTAGCCATTTACATTTTTATGTATTTATATTCGAATTATTGGTTATTGGAAAATTCCTCTATTTTTGTTTGAGGAGAGGAGAGTGCCGAATGGATGAAGCAGTTAGAAGACACTGGCACATCCGCTGCTAATGTATCATGATGTTGCTCTACATAACCCAGAGCAGTTTCATAAGCCACAACAGCTTTTGAATGACTTACTGATGGTGGGGCATCACGGTCAGACTCTTCACTTGAAGAATCATTTTCAAGTTTGCTTAAAATGCTAGAAACAATTTCCTCGTCAGTGTAAAATTGATGGCCTACTTCTTCTGTTGTCAATCAATAATTTACTTCAATTTCTTCTGCTTCCTCGCAACCAGGAATTGTTTTTAGAAGTTGAAGAATTTCATGCTTATCCGTTGACGCATAGGGTTCAACAAAACTAAGGCTTGGCCATAATTGTTGCCGTACAGAGTTTTCTGCCACATTATCCCATGCATGAGTAATCTAGGAAAGGGAAAGAGATTCACTTGACCCACCATCTTCAATCATTGATCAATAAAAATTTTTAGTATCCCCATTTTATATTTTGCAATATTTCTTGGTCCTTAGTTTGAACTTGAAGATACAATGTTAGATGGTAAAAATATTGCTTTTATTTCGCAGTCACATAATTTTCTATCCAATGGATGGGAAGCCCTATTATCTACTATAATTATGAGGCAAATCATGTTTTTTATTGAACTTTTACACAGCTGGAACATATATTATATACATGTACATACAATTTTTAACGTATAATATTTTTAGCTTCACCTAAGTAGAAGTGGTGAACTGTAAAAAATAATTTTTGTTTCATGGTATTAACATAGTTTTTATTTCCTTATGGGAAATCAGCTTAAAAAGGTCTGTCCTGTTTTAGGTACCAAAATTCTGACTGTGACTGCTATTCTGACAACTTCAGAAGATATATCAGTTAATCTTCAATTGATTCCTGATGAAAGACAATAAAAAGAATACTGATTACTTGTTAGGGAGGAGGGTACAAGGGATTCCTCCCAAATTTTTCCAAAGCAAAAGTATCAGGGGCCTTATTTGATGATGAGTCAAAGAGTGGGGTGGAAAGTTAACTTATGTGGCCACCTGTATCAGAACCAATTTTATATGCATACCCATTCATATATGTATGAACTAGTAGAAGGTTTCTTTCTAGAGGGGGATAGAGAAAAGGTGGGATGATAGGCTGGCCTTAGCTCTGCAGTAGTAAGCTTACTTAGGCCAGGCTTGATCCATAGGTCAGTGCTAGGAATCATGCGGTCAGTCTGTTGGACTATGGACAGTGAGGCTGATTGTACAATATTGTTTCTTCATACAAGGTTTTTATTTCACATTTAAAATTCCCAAAAAAATATTATAATGATATGAATTGAATGAAATTGCAGTAGAGAAAGGCAGTCTTTAGAGGAAGTCACAAGCAAACTTTTCTCAGTTATAGCTCATTTACTCTGTATACTTCAGTATTGAATTTAGATTAAATGTTTCTCTACTATTAACAGAAATTAGGTTAAGACTGAGCAACAGGCTTTCCAGGTTTCTTTTTCCTTTAAAGAATTCCAAGGTAATTTGACTGAAGATGAGAATTTATAAAAGGGGATGAAAATAACACTGAAAATGAAGTTTTCAGTTGCTTAGAATTAAGGTAAAAGAAACCATTTATAACAAATTTTAAAACATGCAACATCTATATTTTATTTATACAGTAGATTATAAATGATTATCATATAATCAAGTATAAAACATAAATATATTACATTATTTACAAATTTCAACCAAGCATTTACTTTAACAATGAAGAACTCACAATTTTTACATGCTAATTGTCTTAAAGAAATTAAATCCTGAATTAGCAGTGCTGATTATCATCCCACGATACTGTGGATGCCAATGGAGTTCTTTTATATCTGACTGTCCTTGATGAATGAAAAGCAACTGAGGTGGTAAATCCTAAAGAATCAAAATATAAAGTTTAATCATAAAACATTAATTTTTTTAGTTACAGAAGAATATTGAGAGTTAGTGTTTTGTAGTAGTAGTCTTTTGAATAAAAGAAACTTTAGTGAAACCAAGATCATTTCTTGAAGTCAATATTATATTATATTGAGAGTCCTCATTGAGGTTTTAAGAAAAGATAAGATTGTTTAAAAACATAAAAATACTTTAAGTATAGAGCATATACTAGTTTAAAAACATAAAAATACTGAAAGCATAGAAAATTGACTAAACAAATAATATAATAATGGTAAGTAGTTATATAAAAAACATAATGAAAACCATGAGAATGAGATGCTCAGATTTCAATGAATTTTTCCAAAGAAGGAACAATCCCAAGTTGATAGATATCAGGATATAGGCACAATCAAAGCAATGAATCCCAAAAAATATTAAGCCGTTTTTTATTTATAGCAAATACAGGTAAAATTTCATTCAAATAAGGATCCAACAAAAACTATCTATTTAAGATAGAACAATCTGAGATGCAATGAAAACTTAGCTAAAACACAAAATGTAGACATCTTTACTCCCCCAAATGCTATAGGTCAATATGAAGTTTTGACAGCCATTTGGATGTTGTGAGAGTTATTGAATAAAAAAAAGTGTCTAATCCCAGTTTTTTGTATGAGTTTTGAAATGCAAAACCTCATATATTAAAAAGGGGTTAGGTTAGATTTTGGAGGACAATTAAATAATTTAGCCTAATCTGATAGTACTTAATAAATGCAGAAAAATGGGCATGAATTACCATTTTAAAAAATTTGCTTACTTTAAGTTCATTATCTTCCTGTTCCTCCCTCTCAACAGCAAGATCCCAAATTGCTATTTGATCATCCTCCCCACCTGATGCAAACACAGAATTTTCACCTGGACACCACTCTAAGGTGCACACTGGACCTCTATGATGCTTTAGACTGGCAACTGCTCCTCCTTTCTGAAATAAAAATTATTTTTTTGTAATATGAACAAATCAGTCATAAATAATCCTTTAAAATATATATTTAATAAAACAAAGAGCTAATCCCTTTGCCTTCTTTGTAAGGCAATAATCCTTTAAACCTCTCCCCCCCCCCCACTTTTAGTTTAAGTTAATTGATAAGAAATACTTTTTTTTGTGTGTGTATGTGTTCTATTTTAGGAGGGGGAACTTGTTTTATTAGAAATAAAGATATGCTCACAGTACATTGGAATTCTCTATAAAATATAGATGTAAGACACAATAAATATTTGCGTTATTAACTATTTTGAGCAATGAAATAGGAGTATAATAAGGATATATAATATCTGAAGTTCCCACCAGGTTTCGAGTTTAGAACACACAGTTAATGTGCATTTGGAGTGTATATAATGTGTATATGGACTTAATCCATGAGTTAATAAATGTTTTAAAAAAAAACTTTTAGGGTTCAGGGACCAGCTTGAATTGTAGATTTATTAGGTCCATTTGGCTCATAGTTTACAATCAGGAATATAAAGGCTATATAGGAATATTAGGAAAGTTAGACTTAATAGATTAAATAATATATAAATAGGAAGTATTTTTATTTTCCTTACATGCACTTATAAACAAGGATGGTTTCTTTTTCCCTTCATTACCTCATATTGTTAGCCCCAAACGATGGAAAAATAAAATAAAATGTTATGATATTCTAAGAGTCATTTTATATATAAATCTATGTTCATATAGGCTTCCATGGTCTAAAGAAATATTCATAGATTCTACTTCTGGGCTTGATGACCATGTTGAAAAGTAATTTTTTGCCGAGCTTCCGCTCATCCTGTGATAGCTTTTTCAACTACAGAATGAGGACCTGAAGAAGCCATCAAAGGATGTGCAAAAGCTCAACCAAAAACAACCTTTTGCCGCGGTGGAACCTGGAAGAAGAATCTATGAAAACTATGATGCTAGAACTCCTACATGGAAGCGGAAACTTAGCAGATTCCTTTGAGGCGAAAAATCTTGAGGGATAGGTAATAGAAAATTTGTGTGCAAATATTAATTAAGTATACCTTAAACTGTCGAAGATCCCATACATGTACTACTCCATCATCACCCCCAGAAGCAAGAAGTGGCACATCTTTATTCCAAGAGATGACATTTACATCTGAAGCATGTGCCTTTTCTACTGCTAGCTGACTTTTGTCTGTTTGTCTTGTATCCCAAATCCGAATGCTACAAAACAAAAACAAGGATAGGCTTAGGATAGACCTAATACTTTTGCCTATATTTGACCTTGGGTCAAGTAATTTAATGCATAAGGAAATTAAATTATTGATATTATCTGAATTCATATATTTAATGCACTGACTTTCTATTTTACATTAAAACTACTTGATTTTAATTAATTTCATTAACTTATTCTGAAAATCCAAGGAGGGTTTTGGACTATATTTTATCAGACTTCTTGGGAAATTTTTGAATCTATTTTCTCTGAAAAGGCCTAAATATAATGCAAAATAATTAATATTTATCAAAGATTTTCAGCAGTTTAGAGAGTTATTAGAGAAGATTTAATCAGGGACAAATAAATTTGTTCTTTTTTCTTAAGATCATTACTGAAGTACTCATTTAAAATAAAACCAAAGACTATACTTCTTAATTCTAGGTAAGGACAAAGATTCCTTAAATTAATATGACTATATTTTAAGCTAAAGTACATTTTTTTTAGTTTAAGGATAACCTTCACAACATAAGCAAACAAAGAGGGGCTACCTCTTTTTGTCCATTTTTGAGACATGATCATAACACACACACATAGACCAATCTTCTTTCACTGACCTCATAGAGTATACTAAGAATAGCCCCAAACCTTCAGTTGATAATCACTTCTACTTTCGATTGGTATATTCTTTTATTTTTTTTTTTTTTTTTTTGTAGATATATATTTTTGTTCTGCAAAACACTTTAAGTGCCCAGTTACCTGATATTTTATTAAATTGTCCTATGAAACACCAAGATACTCAAGAGCATTATTTTAAAAATAATCCTACCAAAGAAGAAACAGAGGAAATTCAAAGCAATCTTTTCGTGTGTATGTTTTATTTATTTATTCACACTCCATGTACACCTCAAAGAGCCTCTTCATCATGAATTCTACAACATATTCATTTGATAATATGACAACTTGGGTACCTGTATACAAGTGTGAACAGGACATTGTTACCCACCCTAAAGACCATACCATACTTTGGCACTTTTCTCCCATGTAGCATTTCTTCAAAAGAGACTCGATAAAGAAGCTGGGGAAAAGCAACATTCTGGTCACAGAGATTGAGAAAGACTTGTTCTGATCTTAAACATAGACTCAACTAAAATGTACAAGCTTTCCATTGCTTTTGTAAGGCCACTACTTATCTTCCTTAATTGAACATATGCTTCCATGTTGAATTAGTTATGAGGTTATATGCTATATTTTCTTGCACCAATTGAGTCAGGGTAAAAGGGTGTAAAAATTCCCTACACTTTTTTTCTTAGCAGAATTCCAATGTTCTTCATTCGAAAACTCTTAAGCTAGATTCTATTGCAAGATAAAATCTTCCAAGACAGCTTGTTTCTGTGATATACCTCGGTTTATATATATGTTTTTCTTTCTTTTTTTGTGAATAGGTATACTCTATCCTATTAAACAAACCCTCCAAGACTTCCTGTTTTAATACAATAAATTTCTGGTAACTCTTTCCTTAGTTCATCCTGGTCTTGCTCTGATCAATCACAGATCCCAAGTCCTGGAAACCTACCATTTTTCAAATATTCCTTAAGGCTATCTCAACTTCTTCCAGAGAGACATAAATTTCATAATTAGTCTTGATCTTACCAACTTTATTCTACATAAGTAATAAAACAAAAATAATCTTTCTATTAATTTGAATTGTACAGGGAGCTAGAAAAGTACTAGCTCCTGTACGATTCAAATTAATAATGAAATGTCGGATTACATTATCACAATTGTCATCATGATTTTAATCTTTCTATTCCTTCTTGATAAAAGAAGGCAGGAACTATTCTTGAGGCAAGTTTAGGTATTTAATGATTTTGGCCTTTTCCAGGTCTCTTTACATTTTGTCTCAGTATGAACCAGTAAATCATTTTGATGCAACTAGGGTTGCAGAAACATGTTGATTAAGGAACAAAACTTCATGTTTCAGTCACAATTAGGTTTAAATTAAAAGACTATAATTTAAACACATGTACTGAAATGATTAAATTTTAATGTGTATTAAATTAAATGTTTAATATAATACAGATTGAAAACTTCTACATTCCATTCCTCGAATTAAAAATAAATAATTTTGACAAAAAGTCACTAGAATAATAACTTGACAGTATTCTGTCTTGTTTATAACCTTAAAAGATGATAATGAAATATGAAAAAAATATAAAAAGAAAATAAAGAGTTTTTCTGACCATAGATATTATTATTATATGTTTTTTGTTGGGGTTCGGTCCAAAAAAACAAAAGAAAGTAGATCCAAAAAAATACAAATTTAAAAAAAAGTGTATTTTATCATCACTAACCATCTACACTCCTTTGAACTTGATGACTCCCTCCTCTGCTCTGAGTTTTCCTCAAATCTTAAGATGACCCGTAAATTTTAAAAAAAACCAAAATAGCAATATCATAATAACTAGAGCCAACAAAGGCAGTAAAATGGTTATATGGACAGAAATAATTACAACAACAAAATGCTCACTTTACTTTCTGACAAAACCACATAAACCCCCACCACCAACAACAGAGACCCTACACCAGCACTCATCACAAAATTTAATAATCAGATTAAAAAACTACGTGATGCAACAAACATTGATAAATATAAATATTACAAACTAATTTCATACAATTCCCAAGCACCGAGATGTTATGGCCTTCCTAAATCCACAAACCAGAAAACCCCCTCCTTCCCATTGTCTCCAATATTAACTCTCCCGCATCTAAACTGAGTAAATTTCTCATTCCATCCTTACAGATTCTTCGCCAACAAAACCCTTATGACATAAACAACTTATTTGATCTTTTTTTATGTGTTTATTGTTAAAGAAAAACAATTTTTTGTAGTATGTTTTTAGTAATTTGAATTTTTCTACATAATAATATTGTAAATCATTTAATTTTTTTTTTCTTACAAAATTGTATTTCAAAACCCTGAAGATGGCTTACAATGTAAGCCAAAACGTTGGTAGATAATTTAAAAAATACACATTTTTTAAAATTTTACCTTGATCGAACCCCAACAAAAAACATCTGATAACAAAAAGAAAATGATTGCCAATTTAAATAATTTTATATATAACTAATACTGCACAAGAAAATACTGGAAACAGTCAAATAACAATTGAATTCGCAGTCTGTGGGGTTATATTACTCCCGAAGGTCAACTATTGAATCTTAGATTTTTTTATGATACATCAGGGGTTTAGTATACAAAATTTGAGTGTGATATCTTAAAAATATATCAGTTTAATTTTTTTAAATTCATATATTTATTTTAAGAAACAATTATTTCTGTACTTACGATCTATCCACAGAGCATGAGGCAAGGACATTAGCTTCAGTAGGAGACCATTGCAAGTCTTCAACAGAAGCCTTATGACCTAGAAGTGGCTTCACATTGACACTCCATGAGCCATTTGCAGGAGACCAAATAAAAATGTTTTTCTTGCAGTCACCTGTAGCCAGAGCCCCTAAAATTTGTGATTATTAAGAATTTATAAATATAAATAAGGTTGATAAGAATATCTGGGAAAGAAATAAACTGAAAAATAGTAAAATGATTAAGATAAAAGAACAAAGATAGTTAAATATTTATGAAGGGGGCATAAGCCCTTAAATAAAAATATAACAAGGAGAGGTTAGTCAGGGATTCAGTCTTGGTAGCTGAAGAATTAAAAACTGATTTATAAAAAAAGGTATATTAATAACATA
>KZ807025.1:827705-838289 GCA_000696205.2 Oncopeltus fasciatus
ATTAAAAACTGATTTATAAAAAAAAAAAAAGATTTTTTTTTTTGACAATGATTTTTAAATTCTTTAGTTCCCAAGACTGAATCCCTGACTAACCTCTCCTCATAAACCTTGACAGTCAACTGGTAACAACCCAAATACAATTTGGTTGTAAGTAGTTGACTGGCAGAGACTGGAGAATAGGCCGTTCTGGCCTATTAACAGGCAGTATTGTTGAACAATTTTTTTTTTTTATAGAAAAAAAATCAAAATATTATTAGCATAAATTGCTAAGTACTATAGATTGAAATATATGACAAATAATAACAACAGATAATTTGAAGAATATGTAAGACGTAATTATGACAGAGATCTAGCAAAAAATATGGTATAAAGACAAGTGTTTAGTACATTTGTGTATGCATTGCTAATCAGAAAATTAGATTAAAAATGAGGATATCTAAAAAAACAGTGTGATAGTTACTACAGTTAGCAGTAATAAAAAAACTATAAATATATTTTATGGTGCAAAGTATGAATTGTAGTTTTACTAACCTATTTCAACAGGGGACCAATCAATGGCATAACCCTCTGAAAGATGTCCTTCAAAAATAAAAGCAGGATGGGCATTTTCTCCTTTTTTTCCCTTCATTGGCTCATTTGAACCGGAGTCAAGATGATGAAGATGGGGCCTGATATCATAAATTGAAACTTTCCCTGTGTCTGACCAAACACCAGCATATATTTTGTATTCATTAATTGCCATAACCTAAAAAGGATGAATTAAGTAGATTATTGATGTTGTTAAACTAATGTTCAATAAAAAATTTAATTTGAAAAAAAAAATAAGAAAGAGGTGTAGATTCTGACTGAGTTTAAACTGAATAAAATAATACAATTCAATTCATACAACAAATGTTCACATAGTGAAAATACTAGACTAAAATTTAACATAAAAGTTGATGCAGACATATTACCAATAAATATTTTTGTGTTGCAGACTTCCAACAACTAAAAAAATATTCATTTTCATTTTTTTTTTTTTTATGTGTTAATTCTAGGCATAAGAAATATTTATTTTATTACCACTGTGATATACATGGGTATTAACATGTCAGCATGTTAATACACTCCTCTCTCTACTGCTAACATATTAGTTAGCGGTGGGAGAGGAATTTAGAGGAAGATCAAAATTTGAAATTGTGATTTCTTTATTAATATTAGTGTTACAATAAAATTGGAAAATGGGTATAAAATATAATTTTCAATCATTATAACCTAAAAAATTTCTGTAAAAATGCTAGATAGATATTAGATATTCAGGAATGTAACTAGATTAGGGAGAGTTTATTTTATGAATGTAAATATATATATTTGTCCATTTATATAGTCTGTACATGTTTTAGTGTCGGCAATGTTTAAAATAATAAAAACAAATTCTGAATTTAAGCTTCTTTTTTCAAACCACCGGATGAATTTTTGAATGAGCGAAATCACTTGAAGAGATGAGAAAAAAAATTTAAAGAACAAAATATGTATAATATACAATTTTACAACATTTATAATTAATAAGAATAAAATAAAATTTAAAAAACAAATTATAAGATATTAGATATTAATAATGTAACTTTAAGTTGAATGGGCTTCTTATTTTGAATTATAGAAACTAAATTTGTATTCTGGCTTTTCATTGTAAACTCTTGAAAGGATTGATTTTTGGTTAAAATCGGATGAGTGGAACAAGGATTTAGAAGGAGAAATAAAGTTTCAGATGCAACTAAAGTTATAGAACATAGTTGGTGTAAAATGAAATTTTTCAGAGTTTATGTTCCTTAACTTTTTTTTACCAAAATGTTTGTTAAGGAAGAAGTTAATGAATATTGTTTTTTGTGGTATTTAATCTCTTATTAAATTCCCAGCACTAGTGTTGAGAGTCTAACCTACGAGAATGAGGAATATATTGTGTTATGCTCGAAGGAGCTGACATGGTCTTAGCTATTGATCGACTCTCATTATTTAGTTTAACTTTTAATTTTATAAATATTTTTTATTGATGTATATTATCCCTAGTAAATTTTAACAATTTTTAGTGCAAGGGAACAGAATCAAAAATCTAACAGTCCCAGCCAGGTTCAAGTCCTGGTTAGGACAGTTAGATTTTTTATTCTGTTCCCTTGCACTAAAAATTGTTTAAGTTTATGAATGTAACTTATATGGGTGAGCGCTTCCCCACTATATTTTTCTTACCAGACTAGAGCAAAGGTAAATGGTCAGACCTTTTCCCATTGCTCTCTTAGGCTTATAAATTAAATTTTGTCATTTATCTTCTTTTTTTTTTAATGATTACCGAGTTGCGGCACTGGCCGTTCTCTCCCTCATGTCAAGGCACTCACGGCTATTGAATAACATTGTGAGCAATTACAAAATGTAAACCTATTTACAGAATGTAATAACCAAATAAATAAATAATAAAAAAAATGATGAAACACAGAAAATCTGCAGCTTATGCAGCTCCTGTAAGTCAGATTTTTTAAATTAGAGAAACCAAATTAAGTATTTAAATATCCTTATCTAACTTTTACTAGCGTTAATGGCTAAAATTTTATTTTTATTTTATTCCATTAGAACATATCAGTATATTTAATAAGCGATTTCAGTTTCAAATTCACATTAAAGAGGATTCAGTATGGTTACTGCAGAATAATAGAAGAAAACATACTATATCATTTAAGTTTAAAATGCAAAGTTTACCCTGGTTCGGTTAACAATTCCATTATGCTTGATATGAGACTGTTTCATAACTGGTTTTTTTGTAATGTCATCTTCAGCTTCGCTTTCTGATGATTCATCATCAGAATCATCACTATCACTCTTTTCTTTTAAGGTTTTATGCATATTAGAAACCTGCAAAATTAATAACAACACAATTTTATGTTTTGTTTTATGTCTTATATCTACAATACTATAATTATTATTAAAAGATTCTTCATTGGGTAAACACTGAAAAAACATATTAAAAAAGATACTGTTTTGTGGAAAGTAATGATAGCAGGCATATATGTAAATAGTAAAAAATGAATAATTAAATATTTGAAATAAAATGATTCCTCGATCTAAACAAATCAGTCAAATGTTATTAGTTGACCAAAATGAGCAGTTTTTGTCCTTTATTGCCATATAACCTTCCAAAACAAGCATAATTCTGTTGGCTGATTCAAGGTACTTAAAAAAATATGATGCAATTTAACAAAAAAATACTTATAGATNAACAAGCATAATTCTGTTGGCTGTTTCAAGTTACTTAAAAAAATATGATGCAATGTAACAAAAAAATACTTATAGATAAAAAATTTATAAATATAAATAAATATACCGAAATATTTACTCAGAAAAAGTTAAATTAGAAAAATACTTGTTAAGAATTTAACAAAGAACAATAATTGAGATCCTTGTAATACAATATAGTTATTTTTAATAAAAAACAATTTTTTTTATTCCTCAAATTTTACTTTCTGACTTAAATCTATATTTACTATAATTATAGCAAGAATCAAGGAGAGAAAAAACACTTTAAGGGCATATAAAAAAGTTGCTGTTTCTTTGGAAAGTACAGATTCATCTACTATTTAAGACAAGTATATATACATCGGGGTCTATTTGCAACTGAAATAGAAATATTTAATTCTTAGATGATTTTAGTTAGGGTTCGGTCAAGGTAGATCCAAGAAAACACAAATTTAAAAAAATGTATTTTTTAATAAAGGTTTATCTGCCAACTAATCCATGATTAGAGTCATGGAAATGTGAACTTAAGGACAGGACGTCCTCTCTCATCTTCATGATGGCCCTGAAGATGGCTTACAATGTAAGCCGAAACGTTGGCAGATAATCCTTTATTAAAAAATACATTATTTAAATTTGGGTTTTCTTGGATCTACCTTGACCAAACCCCAACTAAAATCATCTAAGAATAATATCTACGGTCAACAAACTCTCCTTTAGAAATATTTAATGGTTAATTGATTCTTTAGGCTACAGTAATTTGTATTTATATATTTATTTTCCTCGCAGACATTCAGTAAGAAACATGTTTTATTAATATGTATTTGTTAGTTAGGCACAATTTAAATGTAAATTGTGAATTGGGTAATAAAACACATATAAAAAACAAAACTTGTAAAGCTAGGATTATTTCCCTTGACTACTAACACACTAAGAGTATATTACAACTTATTTATAACTTGCTAAGTAGATCCAGGAAAAAATTAAAAATATGAAACAGAATTTTATTGAAGAAAAAAAAAGTAGGTAAAAGAAATAAATTATACAAAATTGAAATCTTGGAAATTTATAAATGAAGTAAACAAAAGTCACAAACAAAATTTAAAAATTATGTAAATTATTCACTGTATTTTTATTTATTAAATAAAATATATAAATAATTATTTTTAAAAATAATATATGCAATGCAAAAAATCATAAATTTGAGGGAAAAATAATAAAGATACCACAAAAACAATTAAAACAAAAAATTTAGTTTTCAATACAATTGAGGAAGATGAAAAGGTCTAGTGACTAGGTGTAGTCATCTCAAAATTAAAGTTATTTTAACCCCCTTAGTTAACCTGTTAATGCCTATATTTAACACCTCACAAGGACAAGCAAATTTCTGATGATGATAATGAAATCAGAACTTTTAGGTTGACAATCTTCAAAATGATATAACAGAGGCTAGTAATGAAACAAATAAATACTTAATAAAGTATTTAAAAATAAATAATTACATTAGCCTAAACTTCCTCAGTCTCATAAAATTTGACTCCTACAATGTACGATAAGACAAAATGACAAATAACCCAGGTTGATAGAATTGACTGAATAATTTTAAACTTTAGCTCTAAATTTTACCTCCAATTCAGTGAAAAAAGATATTCAGATAGGGCTGAGTAGGCTATGGCCTTCATGGGTAGGCCAAGAATTCTTGGAGCAATTATTGAATTATTAATTCAGAAGAAAAATAAATAAACTTTTTTGAAGAAAAGTGATGAGCTATGGATTTTTAATTAGTACCATTATTGTAAATTATGCCCTCATTGCTTAAAAGACAATTTAAAATAGAATGAAAGTCAATGAAAATTCAAGGCTTAAGTCACATACAATCACCATATTCTTCAAGTTTTAGTGCAATGAAATAAATGCAATATTTATCATGTTATAAACTGAAAAGTAAGTTCACTATACATTACTAACTGAAAGATAAAATATTGTTTTGGTTGTTCGGATATAGAAGTATTAAAACTAATGTTTTAAGATTTAAAAAGGTATAAGTAAATTGCTGACATTATTTTAAATAATAATAAATATTTATGAAACAATGAAAACAAAATTTTATTCCAAAATGAAAGCATTGTATGTTGATGTTAAGAACAACTTACCTTCATAACCAGTAATTTATTATCTTTCACAGTTTCTGCTTGGGTACCCGCAACAACGTAAGCGGTCGCTGGAAATGGATCAGGAAAGATACCATGGCCATCATTAACTATGTCAAAACTCAAACAGGGATATCCTGCGAACACAGAATTGTTAGTAGAAGAACAGCATAGAAAAGAATAAGCTTTAATTTATAAAAAAAAAATCAAAAAACAAAATATTATTACCAAACATAATATTACTAATCAATATCTATTAAAATATATTGAGTAATATTTGAAAATAAAAAAAAATGAAAATATTTGAGTTTGGCTGATAAATAGGAAAAACATTAAGTTCAATATAGCCAACTTATCAGCTTAAACTTCCTTATAACTAAAAGGGGGTTAGGTATAAACCACTGGCCTACCCAAGGTTCACACAAAAATTTCCCCCTTTAAAAAAAGGAGGCAATTTAATGTTTACACCAGCCTTTGTTACCGGTTGTAAGTTGGTTGGCCATCGAGTATTATGCTCGGATTAGAAAATTACACACCTGCCTTTAATCAAGCTGCCTATAAGTCTTTCCTTAAGATAATGCTCATTTCAGAATGTGTTCCATCTCAATCCTACCGCTATCAATGATAGGCAGGAAAAAGTTAACATTTATTCAGCTTATTGACATGTTTTCCATATAATTCAGTGGAAAAATTAAGGTAAATAATCCCCGGCATCTGCCTTTTCAACTTCCCTTTGAAAACATTAACCCGACCATTGTTGAAGTGTGCCGACAAACCATCCCCGCCCTATTTTACCAGTTGCCTTTCAGTTGAGTTCTCTACTCTAAGATCGGAGATTTGTCCAAATATAATGGTTAATACATATAAAGTTGAATCATTTTTTGTGTATTTGTATAATCAAAATTTTTTTGGTTCAATCTGTATATTTTTTCTGTCAACACAATGTTGTCTGTTCATTCCAATCTATAATTCTATAAGTGTAATAGTGTGTCCTGTATTTCAGCCTTGATGATGACTTACAAGTTAAATCGAAACATTGGTTATAATAAAATAATTACCCAATAGTTTTAAGAGTATTTTATTTTTCTGATACTGACCAAAACCCTGACTAATTTCTCCAGCATAACAAATTAACATAAACCCAAAGGACATGAGTTCTAAATAAATAGATATAAGTGAAATTCAAGATTGTGGAAATTAGGGATAGATGTGTATTAGGAAGAAGTAAAGAGAAAATTAATATATACCAAGGATTCAATGACATTGCTGGTCAATGATGATAAAAGTATTAATTACCTGCATGAGCTTCATGTATCATAACATAAGCTGTAGGATCAAATACAAGCTCTTCCCCTTCTTTTAGTGGGTCACCGGGCAAATAAACTCGTCTTGTAGGACTTTTGGCATTTTTTGGACCGTTTTGAACCATACGGCCCTCCTCTACTTCCATTTCACCTTCCAGATCATTAGATTCATCCATTTCATCTTCTTGTTCATTAGCTTCATCCATTTCATTGATATCTTCCATTTTATTAAAATGAAAAATTACAATTCCAACCTTTAAAAATTATTATAAGTTTATACACAAACAACAAGAACCACGTGAGGAAGGTAGAATGAGATTACTTCAAAAATGAATAGTTCGTGAACGAACTATTTCAATGAGCTAAGTCATTATGAAGAAAGAGAAGAAAATTTAACTTCTTATCATTCCTTACCCACTATCCAGTTCATCCATACATCGAGGAGGAACTGAACTAATTAATTCAATGAACTATTTCCTAGCCCCAGGCGACTGACAAATAAACCTAATCATAGTTCATTTGAACGTTAGTTCAACCAACTTGTTCTAGCAAGTACGATTATGAGTGAAGTACTCAAATAAATCCGTAGGAGGCACCCCGGCCATCTCCTTGAAAACACTTTTGGTGTCGGATCTCATGAAATGCTGGGTTACGATATATTAACGTTACGAAATAAATAACATTCCACTGCTGTATACATTAAGGTATATCCATTTAAATTAATACAGTTAGTAAATTTTTAGAGATTATTACAAATAATCAATAATTATTTATAATTTAAGAAATGTGCACTGTGGAGTCATAAACTGTAAGTCATCAACTTAAATTAGGCTTATGAAGAGCCGGGGTAACTCATGAGAGTGCCAGTGCAATCTTTTATCGATAAATCAAACAATTAATGAGAGGGAATAGAATAAAAAATCTAACTGCACCAGCCAGGAACAGTTAGATTTTTTATTCTATTCCCTCTCATTAATTGTTTAAAATTTACGTGGGATAAAAAACCACAACCAAATAAAATATTTATAAAGCTTTAAATCAAAGTTGTTTATAATGGGAAGGCAACCTGTAAATATACCTTCCCTCCATGACCATAAGCGGATGAAATGGAGGTTAACACCTCCAACATTTTATTAAAGTAAATAAAATAAAAAAATTAGACTTATGAATGTAAAAAGTTTAAGCCAGTTATAGAAAAACATATTTGAATTACACTATTAAATTCTCTTTCCATAACCATATTGAGATATTTAATTGAAAATTAACCATAATTTATGTCACATTTGAATAGATGATTTAATTTTTTTTAAAGTTAATTTCATCAATTAAATGAGTTTCATAATGTAAGACATTTTAAACTCAATAAATTATTTGTTCACGTAGGCTTCGACGGTCGTCAGATGTATTTACTGTTTCTTCTTCCGGGTTGGACCGTGTCAAATTGTTGTTATTTGCCGAGCTTTCGCACATCATGTGATGGCTTCTTCAGGGCTGAAAAGAGAATGAGAGTTGTAAAAGAGTTATATTTTATACTCTCTTACAACTCTCATTCTCTTTTCAGCCCTGAAGAAGCCATCACATGATGTGCGAAAGCTCGGCAAATAACAATTTGACACGGTCCAATCCGGAAGAAGAAACGGTAAATCAATAAATTATTATTAAAGTATGAAAATTAAATTCAGTAAACTATTAATAAGAATTGAGATAAGTTTTAGTTGATGCAGTCCTTATTAGGCAAATTAAATCCTGTCAATGTTCCCATCAAGAAAACAAATTTTTAAAGAAACCCAGGATAACGATATTGATTGTCAAAAATTAACAGTCTGCAGCAAAGATTTTGGGTGAAAAGTAACTTAATTTTTGAAAAATGTCAAAGGAACTGTGATTCTTTCCAATTCTACATGCTATTTAATGATAAGAAGTTTTAACCTTTCCTTTACTTATTGAAAAAAAAAAAACTAAATGGATCATAAAATTAGTAATTTACTCCCAAATTATTAAAAGTACTCTATTATCATCATTATTTTCTATTGGTTGTTGCATTTTAGTAAACAAAATTGAATAATAGGTATGCTTCTTGGAACCTCTTGCATAAACTAAATGGTTGGACGAAAGATGTTGAACCCTTATGACGTGTTTAATCAAGGTTTTGAGGCCACTGGTGTTACATAGTTCACTGATCTAGTTTGTTCAATAGACCAGTGAATTATATGCCAGAAAATTACTACCCTTTTAATTAACTAGATATCGGGTAAAGAAGGATAATTCACTAAAAGGTAGACAAAAGATACTGGCTCTTTTCCTGGGTGTGATTCATTGAACTTGAGTTCGGACACGAACTTCACATTTTTAGTACTGAATGGTAAATTGATTACCCAAAGCAATATCAACAAATAGTCTTCGTCGAATATTTTCAATATAAGCTGTTCAATAATTAAGCTGGTATCTATAAATATTACATATTTAAGATACAAAAATATAATTAGTACATTTTCAAAATTACTTTAATATATAAACATTGTTATTGTTTTAATATGTGACCTATACTATTTATATACTCTACCTCGTTGGATTAACACGTGGGAATTGAGATAGGTTACAAATAAAAATCAAAGGTTTAGTTCAACTCTTATTCTGGTTTTTTAAGATGGTTCGTAAATTAAAATTTCATGAAAAGAAACTCTTGAAAAAAGTCGACTTCATTACCTGGGACGTTGATAACAACATACATGAAGTTAAGGTAATGAAAAAATTCTTTATACAAAAACGGGAGGACTACACAAAATATAACTCATTGTCTAGAGAAATTCGAGAACTGGCTCGAGCTGTAAAAGATTTAGATAACGATGACCTTTTCAGGAATGAGTGCAGTGCTCAGATTCTTGAAAAACTTTATATTATAGGGCTCATTCCAAATAAATGGGATTTGGCTAATTGTGATGCAGTTAATGCTTCATCATTCTGCAAGAGAAGATTGCCTGTTTTGATGGTGAAACTGAAAATGGCTGAAACTGTTAAAATGGCAACTCAATTAGTCCAGCAAGGACATGTAAGAGTTGGTGTGGATTGTGTTACTGATCCAGCATTCTTGGTGTCAAGAAATCTTGAAGACTTCATTACTTGGGTGGACTCATCAAGAATCAAGCAACATGTTTTGGAGTATAATAACTTAAGGGATGATTTTGATATTGGTCTATAAGTGTAAAAACAGTTTTTAATTATATGTCTATCCTTAGAATTTTAATAAATGGATGGATTATTTTATGTAAACTCTTTTATTTTTTGTAGATATTAGTCTATAAGAAAGCATTAAATATCAACTAATCTATTGTCAATTAAGTTTAAAGAATTGTACTATTCTAATTTTTAATGAAACTGCTCATTAGTTTTTTCCATGTTGATTTCCTTTGAGTACTTATTATACATAATAAGGATGAGGTAAGCTAAAGTGGCAAATTTTACTTACTTTTTTTTCTTAGGAAATTTTCTTTAAAATAGTGACTTAATCCATACTGCAACTTGAACAAAAACTGTGCTTGTGAAAAACCAGATTTTTTTTCTTCGGAACTTATCTTGTAATTTTCTTTCATGTACTATTAGTAACAAAATTGGTAATTGCCAGTTACCAATATTTTTAAATTTGAACACTGAAATGTATATTCCTATTTTAATATTTTAGTTGCTGTATTTTTTTTTCTTTTATTTAGAAAGTATTGTATATATTCTTACTAATTAATACTTTCTGATTTATTTGATTTAGGAAGATAATTTTAATTAGAAAAAATTTGTTATCTAAAATATTTTAAGTATACTGTATATATTGCAAGGATATGTAAATATTGTGTATTATAATACAATCCTTATTATAATAT
>KZ807025.1:857432-869825 GCA_000696205.2 Oncopeltus fasciatus
GGGGCAAGACTCGTAAGTTAATAGTTAGAGCTAAGACTTGTACGCTTCAATATACAACCTAACTATATGTGTGAGTGTATGTATGTATATATATATATATATATACACACATATACATATTCATATGTATAAGAACATAGATTTGTTTATTACTAAAAGAGATATTATGGAAGTTAGAAAGCTAAATTGAACAATTTGGTGTGGAGGTAAAATTTTAATCTAACACTCTAGAAGCCACAATTAGTTCTTTAGTTTCTGAATGAATGCAATTTAGAATGTTACTTTTAAATGGGGAGAAAAAAGGCTAAGTTCGTTATTGAGCAAAATCAGTAAAGTATGCAATGCACAAAATAATATAATTTCAATATATCACAGTAATAGCTAGAAGAGGACAGAAATACTAAACAACTAAAAAAAAACAAAGCAGATCTAAGTCCTTGATGGAGTATTTGGATTTGGCATTCTCTTACATGCTCTAAAATGGTTTGTAAGGAAAGTTTCTTGTTCTATTGTATCTATGTAAGCCTCACGTGTGGCACTATTAAAGTATAATGGCATTAACAAAGTTGGTACTGCTCTTATATTGAAATCCTTGAGGCTAAGTGAAGTAATGTTAAAATTTTAGTCTCTCATATTATTTATTTATTATTCTATTTCTTTGTTAAATTATTTTTTAAACATTCATGTTAGCAACTTAACACGGTTGATTATTTCCTTATTAGGTTAAAAGTTAATATGAAAAGAGCCAAGAAAATTTAAATAAGCTTTGACATTATTATAAAATTAAAACCGCTTTTATGTTGAAATTTGACGAGCAGAAAATTTCTTAACTTCTTGAAATTTACAAATCAGTGAAATGATCTATGTCCAGGTTACTCTTTTCAATTGGCTGTATATGTCCATGAGTAGTCCTGTACAACTGCTACTCTCACTTCATCATTATATCTGGTTCTGTCTATTATTTATCTTAACCTTTCTCTTATATTCTACCTGGCAATACTTAATTATTAATCTTGTCTCCTCCATCTTCATAATTTCAAAGAGTTTTTATTATTTAATTTATTGAGTATAATAAAAACTCTTTGAAATTATGAAGTGACAATGAAATTTCCCCTCATGATGATAATAATATTAATTTATATTTGGTACTTATTGTTTATGATCTTCAGTTGAAAAATAGTCAATTGTAAGTTAACAAAAGTGGAACTGGCATTGAGAAAGGAAGAAGGTCTGGGATGGGCAGTACCTAGACATTTCTCAGAACTTCCTTACTCAGCAACCTTTAGAATAGGGAGATCAATAATTTATTTATTTTTTTCAACAATAACAACAAACAACAACTTTTTTTTATCCCAAAATTTAATAAGTACTTTAAAGACAATTTCCTTTTCTTTCTCGCAATTTTTAAAATTATCCACCCACTCCACTTTATTCATTTAGTGGTGGTTGAAGAGCAAAACTTGAATTAAAAAATTAATCCTATAAAAGAGATGTGTATGCTATGCTGTTCGCTTAATTTATTATGTTAATTTTTTCAAAATCAAAATATTCTTAAAATTATAATGGTGCTTTTATGAATTACAATATTTAGTAAAATTTCTGTATTTCATTGATGTTTTAGAGGATATTTCTATGAACCCTGGGAATAAGGTTTCAATTGACTGGGTTTGCATGTTGCTGGATGCTCATTATCAGCAGTACTTACTCTCAAGGGACCCAGAAGTGATTGACACTATTAGAATGGTGAAAGACACTGTTAAAGAGCAGGTAGTAGTAGAAAATAAGATTTATCATTTTACTATAGTTTAGTATGCTATAATCTCACTCATCTGAAAATCAATGACCCCCGAACATCCACCTAATCTGAACTACTTTAAGAAAAAGAAAGTGGGTAAAATAAAAGTTGTTAAGTAGCTTTCTATGAAGGCTTTTTATGAAGCAGTACCTGGGTTTAAAGCCATCGTCGTAGATGTATGACATCTAAACTGTTGTTTAATTGTGATGTTGCTCTATATACCACAGAGCAGTTTCAAAAACCTCAACAGCTTCTTAATGTGCATCTGTGTCAGACTCTTCACTTGAAGAATTATTTTGTGTTCGTAAGGAAAGAAATTTGCTTACCCCATATTTAATCACTGATTAAAGAAATATTTTTTCATATTCCCATTTTATATTTTGGAACTCACCTTGGTCATTCCATTAAACTACAGATGTAACTTTGAATGGTAAAAATATTGCTTTTCTTTTTTCAACCCATAATTTTTCCTCTAAGAAGTCATGTTCTTTTTTTAATTTTTCCACGGCAAGAACAAAATGCATTTTAAACCACTCTTTAAAATAGTAGAATAGTATTATGGGCTACTGGTCAGTAAATACGGAAATCAATGGAAGTTATTTTATTAATAATAGATAATAACCCTTAAACTACTCCCCTTACTACTAAGAAATTAATAAGCAGAAAAGATAAATTACTACTAATTAAGAAATATTTTCATATAAATTACATGTGCTTCTTTGTAATGATGCCTTAAAACAACTTGATAAGTCTGTACTTACTACTTACTGTCTCTTAACTTTTCACTGTCACCAGCACTGCAAGGCTATGACCAGCCTGATGCACTGAGGTACATGATCTGACATGGAATCTGACACTGACTCAAGGTCTGCTGGCTTGTCGCTTTTATAACTGTAAAACTGTGAGTGGAGTGGTGTCATGAGGAAGCAGGGGCCATCTTCAATTGACCCCTTCCCATACGAGTCTGGTCTTCTTCTTATGTGCTTCCCCAGTCTTCCCCAACAATAGAAATCCATCTAAGCATATTTTGGAGCCGATAGTACTATAGCAGAGAATTCATATTAATCTTGTTGAAAACTCTTGGTTTCCTTGATTTTTTCGAGTCACTAATTGACAATTTATCGATTCCAAATTTCATCACCCTTTCACCTTTATTTAAACAATTCAATACTTGCAGTCTAGTTTTCAGTGAACACGAATTATATTTTCTTTTACTCTCCATATTTCACACAAAAATGTTACATTTGTTCACTAAGCCAAAACTTACAGGAGAATGGCTGGCTGTAAACTTGCCTTTTTAACTGGTTGTTTAATTTTCTGCAAAAATTCTGATGGAAACTAAAATTTCAATTCGTTGAAAATTTGCAAACTTATAAGTAGGTAATTATAGGAAACTTAATTTTTTTATAAAATAGTTCTTTGTTGTCCCATATGTCCCAGAGTAAATTAGCGGTTCTTAGATATCCTGTCAAGCTTTCAGTTTCACTTTGATTTCATTTATTTATTCCACATAACAAATAAAGGTTTATGTTTAAATAAGTTTTTAGAAATGCTGCACTGGTCTGTAATCTTTTGTGGCACATATAGAAACTGTCCCTGTGGTTAGACATTATAAATATTTGAGAGGTTAACCCTGTTAATTTGAACTCTCCGTTAATCAGAACAGGTCCCAGTCCCAATTAATTTGTATTACTGGAGTTCTAGTATATATAGTTACTTAATTTGCCTTGATTTATGTGTTTCTAGGAGCTGCCTTGGATTGAACCAAGCTTTATATCCTTTTTAAGTTTTGGTTAGTGGACACTATTCAAGCTCATGCCCTTAAAATAACATTTTACTTTTTGTAGCAACTGTAATATAAAAATGGTGAATTGTTTTATTTTTCCCTTCATGTAACTTCCTGTGCACAGAGTTAGATCTGACAAATCAACCCTAATAAGTAGAGAGGTAATTTGTTGGTAATAAGTTGTTAGGTATGTTAGTTTGTTATTAATTTTTATGTTAGGTTGTTAGGCATTAAAAGTGGCAAAATAATGAGCCATTTCATTATAATCAAGATATATAACAACACATATGCATGTGTGCTTGTGTGTGAAAGCATTCATGACTAAAGTTCTCAGGTTCCTATTCCTGGCTTATATTAAAATCACAGTTATTCATTATTCATTAAGGAGCTCAAAAGTCATGGCACTAGTTCTAGCAAGTAGTTTATGTATTACTCTTTCCTTGCTGCGGCTATGCCATGGGAAAGGGAAACACAGAATCGCTCTTACTGCATTACTACTTTGAAGAACTGAATTTAGTATTCGTAGTTTTTTTTTATGATACAATTCAGTAAAAAAATTGTTTTATTTAATATTGATTTATTTATTTGCACACAATTCCAGAAACTATTATCTTAGGATTATTATGTTTTGCATTTATAAAACTTAATTCAAATAGTATTAGCCCTATTTATGTACTTTATAATGACTGGAGTATGCTCAAAATTATTTAAAGATCCTCTTTGCTTTAAATTTTTCTGCCTTTAGAGTTTATTGATTGCTTTGTTTTCTTTAATATCTATAATTTCTGTATTGATCTTAATACTGTATGCTATATCAAAGCTTATTTTTTTATTTTTTTTTTTTCAGTTGGAGTATATAGAGGAAGTAAAATTTCTTAGTTGGGAAATAGATAACACCCTGAAAGGTAGAAGGCAACTGAAGAAACCCTCACTCGCTACACGGAATTATATTATTGAAACAATTCAGCTTTATTAGTTAAATTAACTAAATTCATTTAAATGGTTTTATACAATTTTATTGATTACATAAAAATATAGTGGCTCTCTCGAAATCACTATAAGAAGAATAAGAAATTTAAAGGAGCCTAATTAAATTTTTTTAAATTAGATATTATTGACATTGGGTAAACCACACTATGGAATTAATTATTACAAATGACTTTGATGAGAATTCTATTTTATACTATTTCTTAACCATCAAAATTTTGGTGGATTATTTATTAGACTTTTGCTACATGTTGAATTTCAGAACAAAAACATCTTTCAAACTGAGGAAGTAAAAGTTAGTTTTTTACTTCTTTAAGTTCAGCAACTTAGACTACTTAAAAACTATTGTAATAAATAAATAAACGGGTGAAAAATCCAATTATTAGCGCTAAGTAGGTAATCCCAAATACAAAGTATACCTAATTACTTTCTTTTACAGGTAATTGGCCTTTACTTGTTAAAAATATAGATTTTGTGTAATGGATTAATCATAGCTTTAATCAGAGAGCAATGGTAATAATCAATGATACATTTTTAAAAGGAATTAAGGTTAAAAAATCTTAGGTACAATAATACCTACTCTTATGATTTTTCTGCCTTTGATGAAACCGACTACCATTAAAACTCTATCAACCATTTGATATGGACAGGCCATTCTACGGTGGAGGTTATAAGCAACCTGCTTGTGTCTTTAAAAAATTCTTTTGTGATACTTTGAAGGTCCATAGGCCTAGGGAGAGCTCTGCAAAGGGTACCGCCTATCCTTGGGAGATGATTGCTAACTGTTAGATTCTTTTTATTTTTTTTAAGGGCAATGTTACATAAAAAAAAAAAAAATTAGTGTTCAAAGGAGGGATCATTATAGGTAAATGACTACCTTTTTTATCTATATTATATTGTCAATACACTGGGTAAACTTATTAGTTGAAAAACTTCTACCCAGGCCAACTGAATTATGGTAAATCATTTACTGATTTATTTAATGATCCAAATGAAATGTTGAATGAATTAAGTAAGTTTTTACTTAGAATACTTTTTACAACAGCAGAACAGTTTTGTGTAAAAAAATTGTGTACAAACTTTGTAATATATTATAAATATTGTGTATGATAGATGTAAATATGTTATAATTTTTATGTTGATATGAAAGTAGGAACTTTAGCCCATTATTGTTGAATATTTTGTAAATAACTATGTATTATAAATTGCTAATTATTTATTTATAATAGTGATTTATATTATAAATAACTAATAGTTATTAATAACTATAAATAAATGCAACTTTTTTATAATTATTGATTGTGAGAATTATTCACAAAAGGAGTTTTTATTACTTAAACCTGACCTTTATGCTTTTGAAAGTTATTTGCTAACTCTACTTTGATCCTGTATAGCTTAACTTATGTTTATATAATTTTTAAATGCATCCTTAACATGTGTTTCCCCTTGATATTCTATTGCCTGTTTGTTACTAATTATTGAAATTTTAATTTTACTGAACCTCATTATGAAAAAATGATACATACCAAAACAGTTAAAAAATTCATCAAAAAAATTCTCTATAACTGAGAAACTTTTAAGTAAATTTTGATTAATAAGTTAAACAATTATGGAATCCATGAGTAACAGTAAATGTAGATAAATTTAGACTTCCATCTGGGTACCTGTCTAAGAAAATGTTCACAAAAGGCTGAGAATGTGGTGTAATGACAAAATAAACAAAGATGCCAGAATTCCATGTAGTGAATTTGAAAGCCATTGACCATGTTAACACAGAGGTGGAGAGGGGTAGTTCATCACTTAGTTGGATGTATGCAATAGAATACAAAGAATAGGATGCAGTGTATACATGTGAGTTCACATATATGTGAAAAATTTAACCATTTTGTGGGATGCATGGGGTTTAAACAAATGGGAAAACCTAGTGATTGCATTGGTCAAGTACTATGCGAATATATGAAATAAAAGAACATTTTTTTAAATTCAAATAACTATTAATTATGTCCACTGGACATGTTTAAAACATGTCCATTTTGATGGTGGTTGTTCAGGTCCAGGTGGCATCACAGTATGTGAGGTTCCTAATTTATGTATATATTAACTAATGATAGTAAAGAGGTTTACTGCAAGTTCAAAATTTCAATTTCAAAAGTAATACAACTTATTGGGTTATTGGGAGGTCCAGTGATAACCGGAACAGCTAGAGATGAGGAACTGTATTAAAATTAACATTAGCAGGCTCAGTAATCGAGGTATTGGGTAAATGTATACTCTGCTTGGTATTAATGCTGAACCAAAATGTAGTTTGTGAGTTACAGAATCAGTGAGGTTTTTTTAGTTGACATTTTTATTATTGGTATCAAATAATTTAATTTTTATTACTTGCAGCCTGCTGTGTTAAGATATCAAAAAATTAGCATGTATAAAAAAACAACTAGTAATGCTGCCATGTTTTGAAAAAATAACAAATAATCTACCATAGACAAATAATTTTGATTTATAAATTGATTCAACGGCCTTAACAAGTAAATACAATTTTTTTGCCTATAAATGACCTCATTATTAAGATATAATTACTATTGAATGCAGGAAAATTGAAATTCTTATGCAATGAATCACTATAGCAAGACATTGATTCTCGAACCTTTAAAAAAAAATGGAGAGCTACCATTGTTAAATGTGTTGAGTTGACATGGTCGGTGATTGGTTGGTTGGCCTGGGTTGCTTCAAACAATAAAACAACAATTTTCTTGAATAGTATAAAAATAATTATTCATAGTATTCACAAATTTATCCTAAAATTATAAAATTTAGTTGTACGCTGCAATAATATTACTTTATAATATGTTTAAGAAAATTATAACTGAATTAATGTATTTAAATGTTTCATAATTTTTTATTATATGATAGCCCCTTAATGATGCACTAATATCCAACAAAATATTTGTCACAATCCCAAAAGAAACACTCAATGAGTTGATTAAACCCTAAGCTAATTTAAGCATCCCATAAATTAATTTACACTCACTTAATAACTGTCCATATCAAAGTTTTTTTGTTTTTTTTATGCCCCTCCAAGAAATGAAGTGGCAAATATTTGGATGGTATCTTTGAGTTAAGAATTTCTACTAGCTAAGTATGGATTTTGTACCTCTACAATCTTTACTTCAAATTTGGTAATTTTTCTCCCACTTTAATTGAAATCCCCTTTACATTAGTCATTTTAAAATTTTCAAGAACAATAATTGGATAAATAATAAATTTGTAATAAATTCTATTGGCTGAATAAAATTATTTTATCATATTCATCTTATTTTTTTAAAAACCTGGATTTTTAAATATTTGTGTGTGTGCCACTACATTTAGTTATGAACACAATCATTTTGGGGACCTCCTTGAAATCCACGTTTATGGTGGCTTTGTCATGAGGTACTAATCCTGTTATTATGACTCCAAAGACCTGTCTCTAGAATTACTTTTTCAGCTTGAAAAGTCTGTCCCATTTACCTGTGAGCAGAGAAGTTGACTAAGCTGCAGCAATAATACACATTCAGAGTTATTTCAAATCAACAAGTTTCTAACTGAGTATTGGTTCTAACTCTAATAAGTCTGGATTTACTTAATAAGGGTTGATTCCATTACCTAAGAGAATATTAACAAAGTTTTTCTTTTCTCGCTTGACTAATTAGTTAGCTAGACTTAGTAAAGGTTAATTACAGAAATAAATTTAAATATTATTCAATATTACTATTGTTAATATAAAATTTTAGTTTCCGATTGATGTTTTTCTTCACATATACTAGCCTTTTAGCTACTCCATTACTTAGGAATGGTATTTTTTGTACACTATTTTAATTATTGGACTTAGGTTATACTGAAAGTTAAATCATTAAATATGGTTAGAAGTGTTCCCCCCTAAAAAACAATTTGAGATATCTGGTTATTTCTAAGTAAAATTGTGGTCTTCCTGGAAATATATTTCTGTAAATTCACTTAAAGAAAATAACTTAATTAAATTGGATGTATAATTAGAATTTTAATAATTTATTGGAATGATCCATTGTTTCAATTTTTGTACTTTTTTAAAGTACTCAACAGTAGGTGTGCCTATGCCTGGATTCTGTTTACTTAAAATTTCTTCCTGATGAAATTAAAAATTTGGGGCCAGGCGGTAGAAAGGGTGGCTCCATGTTGGACCCGAACCCTCCCCAATGTGACTAGCTGCGCTGTAGGAACTAGGTTTGAGCTTTGTGCATGAGCACTCTTGATGATTTGTTTAGACCTGGGGCTGATATGATGTGTGGTGGGATTAGGCTATCCAAGCTCTTCAGACCATCTTCCAAGCCACCAAAACACCACAAAAGGCCTGGTAACTCTACACCAAATGCCCACACCACCTTACCCAAAAGTTATTAGTTATTAAGTTAAAATTTATAGGGGGTTAAATACATTTTTATCAGAACCAGTTTGTTTAAGTGATATGTTGCTAATTATATTTATATTTTATTTTAGCAAATGATTTCTTGCAAGTATTCAATTACCCAGCAGGCTCCTCATCAGCCAAGAGGGATTTCATTCAGAACACTACACTGAATGGGTTCTTACCCAGGGAAATGGGGTCTGATAAGAGGCTTTATGACCCCATTTCTCTGGAGATTTGTACAGGTATAGTATAGACACTGTTAGTTCCAGTTTCCAAGTTCTCTGCAGCTTCATAGGCATAATCGTATGTATCCTGGCTACTGGTCTTTAGACCTTCCTTTTAGATGCAGAATTATTCTGGGTTAATCCACCAATAATTTTAGCTGTTCTCTTTGTTACCTGGTATATTACATGGTGGGTTTGCCTGCTTATAGGGAAGATTTCAATGAGAATTTTTAATGGGTGGTTTGCAGGTAAATTTCATTTCTATTTGATCTTTAGAAAAAACAGAAGCTGGTTCTTATCCATTCACATAATAAACAATCCTCTTTAATTCCCCAATAGCATGGCCCCACACCAGATTTTTAAATTATACAGACGGTTCACTTGTTAAAATTTTTTTGTAAAGAAAGATCTTCTTTTTGCATATTTTTGAAGGGTACTTTTCAAGCTACAAAACTGAAGAATATTACTTAGGTTATTTTAGAGATAGCCAGTTCTTTCCTAGTTGGAATGCCCATAATCCTCAATAATCTAGGTATTCTAGTATGTTCCACCAATCCTTGAGATGGTCCCTCTCTTCTCGTCACTGCTTCTTCTATTTCTGCTATTCGTCCATTCTTTAGATTTATGGTGGGGGGGGGGGAATTGATTCCTTAGATTATGGACATCTTATGATGCCCATTTTATGGGTATGTTTCTAAATTAGAGTAATGAACCTGGGAAGAAAACCCTGTATTTTAATTGTATTGTGATAATCTGGTTCTATCCAATTACAAGCCTCACTTACTTTTAAAAATGCTTGCAATGGACATTTGTTGTATATAACTCCATATTTGTACAAATTAATAAAGATAGTATCCCTTTTTCACAATGGAATTTATAAATTGGTGCTAAAAATGGTGCATTGAAATTCAATATATATCATTTATAAATATTAATTTAGTTGTGGTTTATTATTCCACATAAATTTTAAACAATTAATGAGAGGGAATTGTTTCTTTGTTCTATTCCCTCTCATTAATTGTTTAAAATTTACATGGGATAATAAACCACAACTAAATTAATATTTATAAATGAAAATTAAAAAAGTAAATAACGAGTCAACAAATAGCTAGACAATGTCAGCTCCTTCGAGACTAAGACAATGTATTCGTCTTTCTCGTGGGTTAGGCTCTCGCTAGTGTGTTGGGAATTTAAGAGGTTATCTAGCTCGTCCCGATAGTGTAATGGAATCATACCGACCCGGAAAGCAGGATATCCAGGTTCGAATCCTGGCTAGGAAAGATAGATTTTTTTGTTCTATTCACTCTCATTAATTTTTCAATATATTCAGTCAATTTTAAATCTCATTGTAAGAGATTTTACCAATTAACTGGTGTATCAACCATGGATATGTGGTCATTTAAAACTGAAAATCATCTGATATCTACAGCCATACATCCTATACCAAATATCTGTCAGGTTCAGTCAAGATGTTGAAAATATAGTCATTAAGTTATTTCTTCACCAGCTTATAGAAGTGTACCATGAGCAGTGCAAGGGTTTTAATCTTGCTTCACAGCCGATCAACCCGCCATCATGAGGTTTGAGTATCTGAACACCTCCCAAAGAAAGAGGAGACACAATTGGTCTTCATTTTAGTTTGTACCACTAGAGATTGATCCCCCAGCTTCAAAACCTTATCACAGGGATGGTATACTCACACCTTAAAACTTTATTCATTAAATAACAATATTTAAATATTAAAGAAAATTAAGTTCACAACAAATAACCTGTCAAAAGTTATTTGCAGGTTTTAAATTTTTAATTTTAATAGTTCATAAAATTTTTTTTTAAAGATTGTTTACCATAGTTCTATTTCTTAAATTATAAATACACAAGAATAAGAATATCCCAAGATAATACCTGTCTATTAACAATCATGACGTGCCATAGTTTATGTATAATGTGTGTGTTCCTATCATGATAGGTCTATTATAGGTTTTCCTACTTATAATAGGTCTAGACTCTATTATAAGCAGGGAAGAGAGTTGAAAGAGAGAAAAACACTGTTAAGCATGATTTTATTATTCTTTGCTAATTTTTTATTTAAAACTACTGTAGTAACACAAATTCAATAAAAACATTGAGCAAAATGTAAATGTAAAATGTTTCAGACTTTTTAATGAACACATTTCATCCCATTTTTTAGTACTTTTTAGTACACAATTTCAATCATTTATAGTACTGGCCACAGGCTTGCCCTGGGAGGGGCTCGAACCCTTAGTATCAGGTTTGGGGGTCCAAATAGATCCCTTCGGCTATGTTGGTTCCCCATGTTTATTTTAATATTAAAATGTTAACTTTTTAATAGTAAAATTGTGTGTTCCACCTTAATTACCTAAATTACATAAGTTCAGTACTTGAATAATTTATGGAATAATCTATTAGAATTGAATGATCTTGAGCTTGAGATAATATAAGTAAAATTTAGAATTTTTGGAGTTAAATGAATAACAAAAAAAATAAATAAATAAAAATACTCCTTTTCAATCATACCAGAACACATAATTTAAAAATAAAATTACTTACTAGCATAAGCCTCCTATTAGAAATATATAGTAACTATAACTATTTATCTATATTAGATATATAGTAAATACTAGTTTTTAGGAAGTTGATATCTGTAACTATAATTACCTAAGAGTTTAGCCTACTTCCCCTTCTCAATAATCTACCATTCAATCATTTAAAGTTTAAGATTTAGTTTTTCTTTTGAGAATTCCAAAGGTGTTCTCATAGAAGGTTTTAAAAGTAAACTACTGCCACATTATAATTTTTTGGTGTCTATAGATAAGTATGAAGAAAATATTTTTAAAGAATAGTGTCATTAGAACAAATTAAATAGCTTTTTCTTTTGGAATTTTCTACTAATTGCTTGACTATTTAAATTTTGTTAAAAGGGATGTGAAAAAAAGAGAGTTAGCTTAATTAAAGTTCAAATAAGATAGACTGGTCAGACAAATTTAAAAAAGCTATAGTTCAATTTTTGTAAATTTCTATTCTCTATCTTGATAGTTAATGTGATTAAGTTTACTTCACTTTAATGGATTTACCTAAAAATGAAAATAGTCTTACAGAACTATTATTGTTTACTTAACCTAAAAACTAAAATTAAGCTCTTTTATCTTTTATATATATA
>KZ807025.1:881674-896712 GCA_000696205.2 Oncopeltus fasciatus
AATGTTAGACTTAATCCATTTTATTTAATTAAGAAAATGCATTTTGTATATGTTATTTGCCATTAAAGTTTTATGACATATCAGACGAACTAGTGAGAATTTAAAAAAATGTTTACCAAAAATTGACCTCTGCTATAAAATGTCTTGAAGGAAGTATTTCTCTTGTTTTTGTTTTATATATTAGCAAAAAAAAAAAAAAAAGATAAAGAAACAAGAAAAATACTTTCAAAACTTGATTGCTCAATTGCTCCAATGGAGTATAGAAAGTTATTGTTCTTTTTTTACTATCGCCTTCCATTAAGAAATTTAATGAAAAGGTATTTCGACAAAGTCTATAGGCCTAATAGGTCTGTAAGTCTCCATCATTCTTCAAATTATACTTGATGTGTGGTATATTACCAGTCTAACTGGATCTGCAATACAAAGAATGGGAGTGGTCTCCAAACCTTGCCACTTGAGGAGGAAACAAAAAAAACATGCTTATTCTTCGTTCTTTACTCTAAACACAACCGAGGAAATCTAAGGGTAATAATATACAATATACATGGCGATTGAAACAATATTAATTTATAATTTGAAGATACACTTCTGAGAGTGGTGTTGAGGATTTCTGGAGGTAATTCTAATTTTTTAGAAAAATTTGAAATGCACAATTTCAAAAAATAAGTGATGTATCCAAGAATAATGATGAAGAATCAATAAAGTAAGGGGCACAAAGCAAGGAAGGTTATAAAGTCTAAATGGAGTGATTGCACAGCAAAGTAAATAGCTGGTTATGGATTATAGGAGAAAGGAGGGAAGGGTGGCATTAAAGTGGCACAAGTATACTTGTTTCCACCTATTGTTATGGTTTTACCTAAGAGAAAAGCCCAAAGGCTTAAATGGATGGGATTTGGAGAAAGAAAAATCTATTGATTAGAACTTTAGAGTCAGTTTTTACCGACCAAGTTAAAGAGGCATTCCACTGGAGCTACATCCTTTTACAACAATGTGCATGCCATCACTGATTCGCCGATTACAGTGGGCTGGTCATGTTGCAAGTATGGGCTTAGAAGAGATCTCTGCTAAAGTCAAAAATAGGAAACTCAATGGCACAAGGAAAGTTGGAAGACCAAGAGCGAGTTGGCTGGACAGGGTGACTGCAGACTCAAGGATACTAAATAACCCACACTGATAGACCTGGCAGAAGCTATTGGATGGTCCAGATTCAATAATAGGTTGTAAAATAGAATAGAAGAAGTAGGTAGAAAATTACAGTTCATTATGCTAAACAACTAGGCCAGGTAAGCAATATTTTCAAGTAAAAAAGCTATAAAACAAAATATAAATGATCAATTATGTTACAGTTAAGTGCAGCAGTTAAAATTAAAGTTAGAGGGTACCTGATGGTAACACTGGCTGTAACACTTTTACCAAATAGCTAATAAGTTTTAATAATGTTTTTGTAGACCGCAAAGGAGCACCACAATGTTTATTTATAATATATATACATATTCATTACATCAAATTATAGAGGTAAGGGGGCAATAAAAAAACATAAAAAAGAGAGACATAATGTATATTTAATAATACATTTGAACTTAAAAAACTTCCTTCATTAAATACATAAATTAACAAATTTTATTTCATTCACAATAAAAAGTAGTAAAAGAGAATAATAGAATTTATGCAAAAGTTACATAATATCTTATTTTTAAAATATCAGTACACATAAACAATTTCACATACACATTTGACAATCACATCATTATTCTGATTATCTTGTGATTGAGAGTTATACAAAACAGCACAATATAGAACCTTTTTATTGCTTGATTAATTATTAATGAAAAATAATTTAATAAATAATAAAGGGTCCTTATGATCCTCATTGAACACTCAAATCTGTAATATTTGAAAATTAAATTTATCACTCAAATATTCTAGCAGTTTGAATACTACAGTGTAGTACAGTGATTAACTGCAATATTCAACTTTATTTGAGAGTATTGGATATGCAATTAAAAAAAAAAAAAATAAAATTTGATATTTTTATTCTTCCAAATAACCTAATTAAATTAACTGAAGAAGGAACTATTCTCCATTTTTTCTTATGAAAATTAGAAATTTAAAATTCAGAAAATAAGGCTGGAATTAATCGATGTTCATTAATTTAGGTTTTTATAATTTTTTTCTAACAATAAATCTTACAATAGGAAAAACATCAAATTTTTGAGCATTTAACTCCCATAATTATAATGGGAAGCTTGAAAAACAACCATTATTACTGATTAATAAATAAGTTGATTCATTTTTCAAAAATTTAGTATTACCTAATTCTTAGTTACATATAGTGAATAGCCAAGAGTAATTATCAACCACTACTAATCCATGCCCATTCAGAAGAATTATGCTTATTTAAGCTGTTATATTTCAAAAAGAAGCAGTTAGCAGAAATATTCAATATTGTTTAACTTAATTTAATCTTAAACAACTTAAGGCTATTTGAGTTCGCAAAACAGAATCCAAAATAAAGAAATTGATGACACCTTTCTGATGAATGAGACAATTTGGTAATTTCTAATGTGAAACCACTTCCTTTTTTAAATGTTTCTAAGAGCACAATGAATGAGTTGACAATCCAATGATAAAATGAATTTTTGGGGTTTGGCTCAATAAATTTATTCAAGCAGTAGTAAAATAATAGTAGTAGTAATTTTATTTTTTATATACTTTTTGGCTTAGATTGTCATCAGGACTTGCAATTCTATGCTATAGAATAATGAATGTGGTACTGTGCAAAATTATTATTATAAAATACTTTATAAAGACTGAATATGTGAGAAAATTTATGGGGGAAAAACTATTGGGTAAAAATAAGCTCTATAAAAATATTATAAGTAATATTTTCAATTAGAAACATACATTTGCATATCCTTCTATTTTATTTTAAAATTTATATTATGACTTCAAAACCAAGTAGAAATATTTTATTATTGTATTTCATTTACTTACAGTGTTAAAGTCTTATTTTTCTTTTATTGAGTAATTAGGAAAGACTTCTTCTACACCAAAAATGAGAAACATATATGAGCTACCTTATGAAAAGATAATGATAACATAGAAACCCAAGCAAAAATTTTATTACTTAGAAGTACTAACTTCAAACTCGAACAAGATCTGATTGTGGCTTGGATTGTAAGCTAAAACACCCGTAAAACAAAATAAAAACTAATTTTAGTTTAAAAACAATTTTTTAATTTATAGAATATGTGTTATCAGTCACAATTTTATGAAAATCAAAATCATTTTTAGCAGACATTTAGGATTTTATTAATCCAATATCAAGTCTACAAAATGCACAAATACAATCAACAGAATAATAAATTCTTTTTAACACGCCAACAATAATAAAATTAAACAATAATTTGATGGAATAATATAACAAAATATCTGAACCTATAAAATAAAAAGTAAACATAAATTTTTAATCATCAAATTTAAACAGTTTTAATTTGATGATCAGAACTAAAAGATGGATTATTAAGAAACATAGCTCAACCATGAGATAGTTGACAGGACTCAGTCATCCGGTTTGAGAAATAACTATTGCCAACTATAATTGATAGAATATCTTAAAATTTTTTTTTTTCTGGCAACATTTCTGATTTAGTAATCCTTAATACACCAAAATTCCATTCAACAAAGTAATCAATTATCGTGTAAATAGCCATGGTAGTTAAATTAAATAACAATTTGTTGGAACAATGTAACAATATCATTTAACAATACATGTTTACTTTTATTATGAAGATTCAGATTGGTTTTGTTACAATGTCCTGTTAAATATAATTGGCAATGGTCAATTCTAAGTTGATAAAAAGAGTAGTTATTTCTCAAACTGGATAGCTGAGTCCTGTCAAACAACTCATTGTTAGACTAAGTTTCTTATTGATGTGTTTATTTTAATAGATTATTAAGTGTTTCAGTTAAATTATTCCGGTCAATAATTACAATAAATAATAAACTTGATATTGATTAGAATAATATTTATGGCAGTATAACAGATGTGAAAAGAATGAAACAAATAGCAAAATATTTGAGAGCAGTAGAGAGCATGAATTAAAAAAAAAAATTCTCAACCTGATGACCAAAATTAAATTCCATAACTTTACTAATTATCAAGATAATTAACTTATAGAGTTATAGTGAGTTATACAGATATATATCTTTATATACTCACTTTCAAGACAAGTTAAATTAAAGCTTTAAACTAGAATCATGCAAATGATATAAACTGACAAATATAAAACAAAAGATTTATTCCAAATATAATGGAAGTTGATGATAAAATACAATATACAGCTAATACTCATATAGCAATATTCAATTTGGAGAATATTAACTTCATTTACCTACATAGTGCAGTTCTTGATTTAATAATATTAAGTTCAGAGCAAATTAATCAAATTTAAACTAGTTGTTTTTTTTTAAAGCAAAGTTTTAATTCCATGAGATGTTATAATCATTACCAGATAAGACAGGAACCCTAAAGAAAAAAACAAGAACCTTGAAGAAAGAATCTGTCTCAATAGCAGTTATCTGATTTATTAATAGATAGTATAGAATCTTATGGCTTAGAAAGAACCTTGTTAACAGAAACTAATAATCATTCAAAAATAATATCATACAAAAAATAGTGTTAGCATTTCATTCTGTTAAGTCAGAGCACTTTTCTATATGCATGTACTTATTAATGTAATTGGATATTAATATCCATGACCAAGTTGATATCAATGACTAATATTAACTATATCACTTCATAGGGCAACAATCTTAACACATACTAATTTTTTTTAATAGATTATTCCCTTTCTATATGGAATAAATAACTCATTTAAAAAAACTTACTTAGTTAAAAGTCAGTATTTTAAGTAAGATTTATATTAATATAGAGACTTATATTTCTGTCTAATGTGATTTAAAAAAAAAGAGCATCTGTAAGCCTTTAGCTACTAAGCAGTCTTCATGGCTTTTGGATTTTGCTACAATTTTAGACACACAAAGAACAGAATGAATCCTTAAAAATGTCTATGATTTTTTGATGATTGCCTAAGATAGGAATTAGAAATATAATTGCATTTTTTTTAGAAATATAAGATCAAGTTGGGAAAAGTGCAATCAATACTGTTCTGGCTATAAGCATTTGGGTCCCTAAACAAATTAAACTGGGCTTATTTAAATTTTGAAGCCTTCCTATAGAATCAGATAAGCACATCTTAATGTACATTAATGGCATAAGTGCCAAGGTGGCAATATATCTTAAAATGTATTCACAAATGGAACCATATTACCGACAATTATGGCCAACAGTCCTGGGTTTAGTTTGATGGACAAAGTTGATGCCAAAATAGTAAAAATAACTACTGAAGCAAAAATACATGATACAAAAATTAGAAATATAAATTTGGTAAATAGGTGAATTTTAATGCACCCTGAACATATATGTATTACATACATCATAAACTTGTATCACATAGTTATTTTTACTATTATTTTGTAAGCCCTCTTGAGAATAAACTATATCTAAAAACTGTTGAAACTAGTTGACTTAGATCAGTAAAAATAAGTCACATAGGTGAACATGAGTGATAAGGACAATAAGGATATTGTCATTTTGGGACCTATTATCTGTGATTTGTTAGAAATATTTTTCTAGTAAAAAATCACTTTAAAAGTGATTGGGGCAGGGGGCTGGGGTATGTTGCTATTAAATATAAATTCTTGTGGGAAAGTAAAGACACTAATAACAATGAACTATTAAGTAAAATCTGTAATAATTTACTTTTATTTCATCAGTTCTAGAAAGACTTAAATGGAATAAATTATTTCAGAACTATAACAAACTCAAAAGATTAAAGGTAAGCAACATTGTCTGAAGATTTGATAGTTTTAAGAACCGATAAAAAAAAAGTTTGTGAATTAAAAATTACCCTGACAGAAACTTTACCATAACTCACTTCTAATCACTAAAGACATCACACTTAGTAAATATGTGGAAATGAATATTTACTTTTAAAAATAATAATTTTTTTTTAAACAACCTAATAAAGTGAATGGTCACTGATAATCCTTCAGTGCTGAATACTCACTAACTTAAATTTAATCTAAAACTAATTGGCTTTTAGTTCATCAATAACATAAAATGAAAGCCAGAACAATGGTCAATCATTAAATGTTACACAAAAAATATTCAGAGTAATACAAATTTATAATAAATATGAAAATACTACAAGGCCACAATACAATAGCAAATTAGTAAATACTAATTACAAGTTTGATTAACAAGTAACTTTTAAAGTGACTTAACTAATTAAATTACAAAAGAGGTAATAAATAATGGTGATTACAAAATGAATAGCAATGAGTACTTTCTCAGCCTTGATTGAACAAATGGGAGAGAACTGGTAACTATTTAAGCTCAAGCTCAACCGAGAAATCTCCCTTTGGGGTCCTTCACAAAATCTAAATCTTAATCCATGAGAATCAAGGGGATTCTGACTTACAAAGATTCAATCAAATTCATAGAGATTCACTTTCTTCCTGCCGGTCAACAGGACTGAAATAAACAATTAATAAATAATTTTTATTAAATTAACATACTAACAACAATAGAAATGTTTGTTTTATTTTCAGTCCATAGTACAGGAACAAAGGATATTATGAATGACAAAATAAAATTCAATTTAAATAAATTATGTATATCCAAAATTCTTAGTTTTTTCACCTCCCCAACAATTGCAGTACAAGTTCAAGCATTGGTTAGTGGCTATTGGAAGGAAAATACGATCAAAACTTATGAATTTTCAGAATGAAATATTTACCTTTTTAAACACTATTGCTTAAAATAAATGTATCTAAGTACTGTAATTCTAAAATTGCAATAATATTTCCTGTTTTAGTTTATTATTATTTAAGTAATGTTTTAAAACTATATACTTAAATAAAAGGATTGTTCATCAATAACTGAGCTTTCTTTTAAGTGACCAAGTGATGGATTTCATTAAAAATCAAATAATAGTATTTGATTCCAATGGTTCTATTATTTTGTTAAAAAAAAAAAAAAAANTGGTTGAAATGCCATTAAAAAAAAAAAAAAATAAATAAAAAAAAATATAATTAAAGATGCTTTATGCTCATATATCATTTACTCATATTTATGTAAACTTTCTCTGATATCAAACCTGATTCTGAGTGGTTTAGATTTATTTAGTGTGAAAGGGCCCAAATACATAAAACAAAGAAAACAATAATTAAGAACAACACAGCCTCAAATAACATATCAGTTGCCTTCAGTAAAGGGGATTGGTTCTTGGTGAGCAAATTCCCTTGGCTTGAAGGTGTATTCAATTTTCCCTTCAGAAGAATTGAGACTGAAAGTGAAATCTATGGTTTGGCCTTCCTCAACGGGAATTGGTCTCCTGAATAGATAAACTCCTTGTCGAGAATTCCTGTCCCACCTAGAAATTCAGTAGAACAATTAAACTAAACAATAAAGTAAAATTCAATTAATAAGTAATATAAATATTTTATTTTATTTTTTCCTTTAATTTAATAGAAAAAATAATTTTTTTTATATCTATGAAGACAACTTGTAAAAGAAAAGTCAGTTCTTTTTTATTAGCTGATGGTGTCAGGTAGGGTATTTTAGCAACACAACAGGTTGATTACAAGATGGAGTTTGATGAGTCAAGCAATTGTAGGTATAATTATTTAAAAGACAGGTAAATATGACAAGAAGACATAAAATTCATATAATTACCTGACAGTTTTTCCAGGAACAATGTATTCCAAAGGCCCTGCACCACTAATTGCCTTATTTTGTCCAATGTAGTCGACCCATAAAGCAACTCCATGACACTCACCAGACCTGAAATTTGGCAAGTAACAAAACAACATAAGTATTTTTATTTATCTTAGCTGCTGACCATCTTGTATTGTGTATGCTTTAGTATAGGATAATTGTCAAAAAACATAAAATGCTATTCTATTATTAAACATAAAAATGCTATTCTATTATATTTTTCATCTAATACAGGTGCCTCTTATGCTTAGTATTTTTATATTTTTGACCATTTTTCTGTAATAAAACATAAATATATATTTTTAAAAATGAAACCTCATACAATAATAGGTGAAAGATCTTATCCTTGTTATTGTTTACAACCAAAAAACTCCTTGCACTATATTTCTTTTTCTTATATTGATGAAAAATGACGGGAAGAAGATTTGTGAAACCCAAAGATGATATTATATTATACGATAAGACAATAAAACACATTTTACAATAAATAAAAATATTAAACTGCTGTAAATCTTTTTATTACATTTGAAAATAGGGATCTGAATCAAAATATTAATTAATGATAAAATTGCGAAATCAATTGAATGAATTAGATGTACTTTCATGCAAGAAATATGAATTTTGAGTTCAATTGTAGCTGTGCAGCAGCCAAATACAACAAATAAAACTTCTTCTATATTGTAGTGGGCCACAGAAGTCAAATAAAACATCCAAGGCCACATTGCTCATAGATTGTTTTAGTACTGATATTTTCAACATAAAGAACTTCATATACTGAAAATAATTTAATTTACTTGGAGTAACAATAAATAATATTTGCTCTTTTGCTATCTAATATCTTTTTAACTAAAGCAAACTAAAGTTCACTGTGATAAGACAGGGATGAGGTAGTATATTCCTCTGAAGTTCTTGTATTCGAGGCTTTCATCTTTCTAGTGAATTGTGAATATGACAGTCTTCTTCCACTCAAAAGCCAACTCTTACTCATTCCAAATGCCCAGATAAATCCCTAAGAAATGTGGCAAGCTCATTCCTAGCATGCTTTAAATGCTCAGGTGCTATCATTTATGCCTGGAGCCCCTTTTATAACAGAGGTTTGTCAGAGCTTCTTGGATCTCCTCTTTATCTAGAGCAATGATATGCTTCATGATGATGACATGCTCAATGCCTCATTCTTCAAGTATAACTCAAAGCACTCACTTGATGCCCCTTTAAGCATTGAAATAATTGGGTCATTTATCCCATTAATTATTATTATTAATAGGATTAATTTCCTAAGCCAATTTTGGAAATATTCATCCAGAAGAAACTGGTTGGAGCACAACTTTGAAAAGGTAACATGATTGATAAAACTTGAACTTTTACAGCACTAAGGGCAAATGGGAATGTTTTAACCTTTATTTATTTATATTATAGATTGACTTTGACTTAGTTCATTTAAATTCAACTTCCCTTTTTCAAACTTAAACATTATTAAAATCATGATGACAATTGTGGTAAAGTAGTCCCACATTTTATTTTTCTGCCTCCCAGTATGATTCAAATGAATAATGAAAAGTGGGATTACTTTACCAGAATTATCATCATGAATGTCAGGTAGTGGCCCTTTGCCAAACGAGAGTCTAATAAATAGCTAGTAATTTTAGCTCCTCCGAGTACAAGACTGTATTCGTCATATTTGGCGGTTAGACTCATAGTGAGGTGCGGGGAGCCTGCAATTATTCTCATCTCTCTCGGTGGTTTAGTTTATAGTGCACGTCGGCAAGTCGGAGACCCAGGTTCGATTCCTGGCTGTGGTAGTGAGATTTTCTTCTGGCTCACTATGCGATTCAAATGATTAATTCATGTTCGGTCAAGGTAGATCCAAAAAAAAATACAAATTTAAAAAAGTGTATTTTTTTTTAAAGATTATCTGCCAACGTTTCAGCTTACATTGTAAGCCATCTTCAGGGCTGTAGAAATACAATTTCATGAGAATACAATAATAATTAACAATATTATAATATAGAATTACCATAATGAATTGTGATAACAAAAATATGAATGTAGATAGCTATGTAAGAGAATTTAAAAACAAGCAGACAACAACCTATTAAAAAAAAATTGAATAAATTAAAACAGTAACTGACCATACCTGCCTATCATGAAGACGAGAGAGGACGTCCTGTCCCTAAGTTCACATTTCAATGACTAAAGCTTANACACCGTGGGTGGTGGAAGGGTGGGGGGGTGGGGGTGAGAAGGTAAGAGGCGAAGAGTACAAAGGGAGACCGGCCTGTTTTAAAAGAGGGCAATAAAAAGGACAAAGGAAAAAAGGAGGAAGTGTATTATTGGGAATAAGTAACTTTGGAATGTTTGACAGGTTTATTGAGAAGGAGAGCTAATGGTTTTTAGAATGTTGAAAATGTTCGAATAAGTTGAAGAAATTTGTTTTATGTCCGTTCTGTCGTTAACTGGATAGTGTTATAAGTTAATGAGAACAGTTTCAGATAAAAGGTGTTTGTGTTCATAGGGTTCAGTGGAAAGAATGGTTATGCTCTCAAAGTCTAATGTGTGTTCTTCATGAAAAACATGTTTAGTGAGGGCAGTTTTTATTAGTTTATTCTTTATGTAATTTTTATAGTCATTGATTCTACAGGAAATAGGGTTTTTTGTTTGTCCAATGTAAGAACCATGGCAGTTAGGTGTGGAACAGGGAATTTTGTAGACGACATTAGTTAGGAAGGGGGATGGGGTCTTTGAGGAAGGTGAAAAATAGATTTTAGTTTGATGTTGGTGTTTTTCCACCAAGCTAAAGGTTAGGGAAAGTTTTTCTGAGAGATTTCTTAATATTTTCAGAAAGTTTTGGAATATAAGAAAGAGAACGAAAAATGAGGTCGTTATTTTGGGGGAGGGGGATAGTTGGAGAAGCGGAAATAAAAAATTATTTTCCAAGTTTTTCCATGGTGTGAGTAGGAAAACCATTGGACAGGAGGATGTCAGTAACAAGTTTAATATTTTTGCTGTGGAATATCTTGTCAGAGAGTGTGAGTGATCTGAAGATGAGGTTTTTGGCCACAATCATTGTTTAATGATGAGGGTGAGATGAGTACTTCAGGAGGAGACGACCTGTGTGCCACACATGTACTCAATTATTAATGTATTCTCATGACATTGTATTTCTACAGCCCTGAAGATGGCTTACAATGTAAGCGGAAACGTTGGCTGATAATCTTTTTAAAAATACACTTTTTTTAAGTTTGTATTTTTTTTGGAACTACCTTGACCTAACCCCAACTAAAATCATCTAATAATAATATCTACGGTCAAAAAGCTCTCCATTTGAAATTATTATTTTACAAGTATATTTTTTCTCTCGGTCTTGAGACTAATAATTTTTTAAACAAGGGGACCAACTTCAGTCTAAAAAAAAATAAACATTTTATTCTTCACATCAAACTACAAGAGGACTTTATAGCTTATTCCAAGCCATCTTTAGTCATGTGATGCACCATTTGATTTATCATTTCTGGAAAAATGGTGCATCACATGACCGAAGATGGCTCGGAATGAGCTGAAATGTCTCTCATAGTTGATTAGAAGAATAAAAAAAAAAAAAAAAAAAAAAAAAAAAAAAAAAAAAAAAAAAAAAAAAAAAANAAAACCTTGGATAGTAAGAGAAGGAAGCTGATGGGGCGGAAGGAAGTTTCATTATGAACAGGTTTGCCAGGTTTGGGGAACAGGATAATTTAAGAGAATTTCCAGAGGAGTGAAAAGTGGGTAGTTTGAAAGATACAATTATAGAGATAGGTATGGAAACAATTGCTTTTGGGGGGAGAATACGAAGAATTAGCCCAGTGATTAAGTCATAGCCAGGTGCTTTGCACTTAAGCAGATGGTTGATAATATACTAGACCTCAGAAAGGGTTACTACCTTAATCGACAAGGACATTTTACTGGTGTGTCTGTTGATAGTTAATAATCCAAGATGATTATTAAGTTAGCTAATTTTAAGACTGATGCTAAGAATATGAATATATATTATGGGAAAATTTTAAAATTGTAGATGTCTCATGTAATTGATTGTAAGAATAACAAATATATATTGTTGAGACTGAAATTGATCCCCTAGTTTACCTATTTAATTATCATTTCTGTTCTTGGTTCAATTATATTATGACTCAAAATAAAGTTTTTTGAGTAAGATTAACAGGCCTGAGTTTATAGAAAAATTATTAAAACACAACTATTTTTAGAATAATGGAAGTGGATTCTGATTGAGAATATGTCATACCAAAGCAGCCATTATACTTAATCACTTGTCTTCATCAGATCTAGATTATTGTACTTATTTTTAAGGTTCCATGGTATTATTAATTACATTAGAGCGCTACAGATAATATTTTCTGACTCAATACACAATCCCTATGATTTTCAGGCCCAATAAGGTCTTAATAAAATGTCCTCATAATGTTTTAAAACTGTTAATATGACAGAAAATCCTCACCATACAAGTTTATATCATCATTTTTCCAAAAGATTTTTATACTTATTTTTTCTCTAAAGCTAATGCTTTTACTTAGTTTTCAACCTTATAAAAAATATTATGATGTTTCCCTTAATCTTACTAGAAAACGAACATTTTTTTTCTAAAAATTTGAATTGTAATCGTTAATTTTGGCATTTAGAGTAGCAAAAATGTTGAGCACCTTCTTTATGGTTTTATTTCCATTATTTAAATAGTATTTCCAAAAAATACTGCAGTTCTTCATAGATTTAAATTTTTTAAAGCGATTAATTTCATTGAAATACTGAGGTCAAAAGTACTCAATTTCATTCCACATACCCCAGTATAAATTCTGAAGAATAATTTAAATGAAGAAAATCATTTAAATAAAAAATATTTCATAAAAAAATTGACAAAACTTATTATACTTGGTACATTAAGAAATGCTGTAAGTTTCCTCATCAGAATAAGCCCAAATAATTAAAGTGAATTAGAGATGAAGTGAAGTCAGAATATTCAATGTCTACCAAATCTTCAGAGTCAAGTCATAAAGTTTGTCTACAAAGCCAAAAACAAACCTTTTGATATTAAAAGAGCCCTCAGATTCGTGAAGCTGGTAGAGAGATTCATGCGTGGGCTGGAACTCATAGAGTACAGCAGGTCCAGATATGGCTACTCCTGGATACTCCCAGAGTGGTTGGGTTTCTACATCACTGTCAGACTTTTCACTTGATCTCTAAAATAATATTAAATATGAAACAAATATTTTCTTATAATTATTAACATTATTTATTAATTTAATTAACAATAATTCAATTAATATATTTCAATATGAAAATATTTTATCTTTGCTGAAATTGAAAAATTATGCAAAATTTAAATTAAAATTTGTTTTTTTACTTATTTTGATATTTGAAAAAATTACCTCTTTAAAAAAAATTAATGAAAAAAAATGGAATATTATAAAAGCTCTGAAAAAGAACTTAGGGTGAAAACATTTAAACCCATAAAGCTGTCTGATATTGAAAAAATATTTTAAATTTATTTATAGTAGATAATGTGACATAATGCAGTATTAAATAATAAAAACAATTTTTTATTACATTATGTTAAATAAAAACATTTTGTAATTTGATCACAATGAAGTAAAAATGTTTGGTCACTTTCATTGGTGGTCACCTTCTCTCCTTACTCAATCACATGAGGAGAGAAGGTGACCAATGACACCACCCCAAAGAAAAAAAAATTAGACAAGAAATCAAAAATGGAAAAAATAATTTTAGTTCTTGAACATGAGCTAATTGATATCTGACTATTTTTTAAATTATTATTGGAATCAAAAACTGTAAATTATAATTTTTAGGTTAGGGATAGCTACCTCCACAAGATCATCAAAGGAATGCAGATCAAATCCTTCAACAGCGCCTAAGGGATTCTTTATTTTGTGAAGGTCACTGAAAGTCATAGCTACAGATACTATTCTAACTTCATGAGGAAAGTACAGCTGAGATTCTGGAACAAGCATTTCCCACATGAAGATAGACCTTAAATTGTCCCAAGGGTATATTGACTTCCGAAAATATGGCTCACTCATATATGTGTCAACCTAGTAATGAAATCAGAGCAATAATTTTAAAACTAAACAGTAAACAAATACTTATTTTATTTAAAATTAAAAAATAAAGCTTTAAACATTTTACTAAAAAATACAAAAAAAAGAAGAGAAATAGTGGACCATAAAAAGTGAGAAGAAAGAAAAGATAAATATAAATTGAAGGGCATTGCTAAGTAAATAATACATATTTTGAGCAAGAGGTTAATAAATAATACATAAATGATGCAATGAGGTTACACCAATTCTCAGAGCAAAAGGATTTTTGTTTAGCAGAAGATTGGCTCAGAACTGAATTCTGGCTTTTGCCTTATTTTTTACTTTTAATTAAAAAACAATTAATAGAAAATAAAATAGCCTTATACCTTATCCTTCAAAAATTCCTTATCATATTCATTCAGCACAATAACTTTATCTTCCAGATCATTATATTTTATTATATTATTTAAAACATTTCGGGCTGTAGAGTTTTCTTCTACACAGTAAACCTATAATAAAAAGAAAAAATTACAAAATATTAACATCAATTAACTATATTACTAAAATATACCAGCAATTTAATTTTGTGAGAAATTTTTATTTCTTATAAAAAATATTGCAAATGATTTGAGTATTTTTGACAATTCACTCTGTGTAAATTCCGAAACAGTTTCTCAAACTGTACTTTAGACAAAATCTTAGTGATTAAATTACATTGAATTGAATGAATTAATCTAATTCAATAACTAACTGCATTTCCACTTTCCAAGGAAACTATATTAAAAATAAACCTCTAAAACTAACATTTATACATTAATATGTAACAATGTACAATGTAACAATAATACTCTGGGAAACTAAGAAATTTCCAGTGACAATAAAACGTAATTGTAGTGGGCAATTAAACTGTCTATATTTTACACAATAAATATATATTCTTAGATGAGCCCCTTTAGAATAGATTGGATAAATGTCAATATGCATTGGATAAAAACTAAAGAGAGTCTTTATTTGATGTACAGACCTAATTGGTGATGATGGGAATCTTGATCCTGAAAGCGCTCATATAAATAAATATATAATTATTGTAGATAATAAATAGATATTTATTTTTATAA